>JANHFX010018984.1:0-24540 GCA_027560015.1 Chloroceryle amazona | reverse complement strand
CTGCCGGTGGGGTGCCCCCTTGGGGCATCCCCCGCCTTGCTCAGCCCAGAGGCCTCAGCACCTCCGGGGCACCGCAACCCCACGCGTGCCCGAGGGGAGCGGAATGGCTGGCGGCCCTGAGCCCCCTGCGCGAAACACGGACAAGCAAAAGGCAGAGCGTAATGGGGTTTGCATCTACCTTTTGTGAACAAAACAACTTAGTGTTGGGAGGTTGGTACCCAAGATAGAGTCCAGTCCTAAAGCTGGGTTATTTCTGATAGAACATCTGTGCTGATGTAATTAATAGAGTTTGGTCCTCTGGCTATTGGCAGTGGGGTGGGTGTTCTCCAGCAGCTGACCGCATCTTCCAGCCATGGACCTCGAACAGTGTGAGACACAATGTAAACAGACGTTATCTCTGTTGGCAGTGCTTTGCTGCCAGCTCTGCTGTCCGGCAGGAGCACGGCCTCCTGCTGAGCCTCCTGCTGTAAAAACATATTTTCATTTTAAGATGCAAGTTAAATGCTCCTGGAGAGCCCCAGCAGCAGCTCAGATGGGGCAGGGACAAACACTGGTGTCATAACCTCTTTCACCCAGTTGCTAATGCCCGCATACTCCCACTCCCACAGCCCAGACAGTTCTGTCATAACTGTTGCCCAGCTGGAGAGAATTTCACACCAAAACGTTGCCCACACGCTCCAACAAGCTATGCCTGGCCCTCATCACCAACGTGCTTTAAAACATGAGGTTTTAAAAAAATGAGGGTCGACCCCTCATTTTGCTTTGCAGGACCTATGAAAAGTGATTTTGTACGGACAAATAGTGTTTTGATCGCTAAAAGCCATTTTTCAAAGTTTTATTCCTAAGACCTTTGTACCTTTGTGTTTTCACACGTGGCGATCCAGTACTTTTGTAATGAAGTTTCTAGGTCGTTTGTTCCTGAAATTGTGTCCTGTAGCCTACAGACAGCAGGCAGAAACATAAGACTTCTACAGTGTTGTTAATTAGTAGTGTAATGAGAGGGCAGGGGGGTGAGAAAGGGCACAGGTGAGTGATGTCTTAGAAAGCATGGATGGCATTACTTTTGTTTTTTAACAAAAGATGGGAAGGGTTGAATTACTCTGCAGATTCAGTGCAGAGTTAGAAGACACCATAGGTGGCACTAAAAAGAAATTACTCTGTATTCCTTTCACATGATGAATATTTTACTCTATTTTATATTAAATAACATTGCTGAAAAGCATCACCAGAGGTTTCTTTCCTGTGTAATGAACAATAGAGATGTGACAGCCTCTAGGTTTCTGAAGGATTTAATCCTGCTCTGAATTATGCCCTTATAGGGACATTGACTTTAGATTCTGGGATTTGGCTAAAGTGGATTAAGTATGCCAGACAGAGCAGCTTTTTGAGGGAAATGTGTTTTTTTCACACATGTACATGTGTTTTTCTTTCAGCAGCAGAAGCCCAGGCTCAAGTAGCTGCTGGCACTGCAGGCCCCCCACTGTTCACCCCCATCCTGCTGCCTTCCCTTTAGCCGAGTGGGTTGCTAAGATGTATGTGGGTTCACATAGTGTGACTGGGGAACTAATCCAAGTTAAATTAACTGTACAGTAACAGCAGGGTGTTGGGTTTTTTTGATCCAGATCTGGGATTCCTTACCCATGGGTCATCAGAAGCTTGTGGGACAGCTATACAAGTGAGTGGGTACTGCCAGGTAGAGCAGAAGGGAAATGAGGGCATCCCATCTGGGTGAGCTTCTAGGACTGCTACCACCTGGGTCTGATGCTGAGACAGAAGAGGACAAAACTGGGACAGACTGCCCAGGAGCATAGTGGTTCTCAGTGTCAGACTTCCCATTAAGACAACTACTTTATCGATGTATATTGAATATGTACTCAGGAAAGAGTGAATACTGGGAGCTAATAGACCTATTCCCAACTCATAAATCTGGAGATGGGCTGACTCTTTGATCTCTTGACTGCTGTGACATCCTTAAGGCTAAAAGCTTTCTCACTTCTCTTGTACTTTACAGTACCAGAGGTGTTCCAGTAGCTATTTTGTAACAGCAGCTAATATGCTTCCCCTGATGAGGAAATTAATTGAGATGTTTCCCAGACCTGAAAGCTTTTGTTATGAGACATGGATATAACATCTGTAGACCATGAAAGAAGGAAAAAGGAAAGGAAAATGGAAAAATTAAAGGAGAAAGGAAAGGGGAAGGGAAAGGAACTCCACTTTCCTGCAGTTCCACTGCTGGCTCTGCAGCATGGAATGGGCAGCCTGTGTTTTGCAGCTCTATAAAGCAGACCAGGTACACCCAGCCTGCTGTGACTGAATCCCATGGACAAAATGACTGGTGCCCCAAATACAACCCAGAATTAGACACACGGGCTCTGGGGTCTGGGGCTCTTGCCCAGTCACCACATTGCCCGCCTGCAGCCGATTGCATTTGCTGTCAGCCATTCCCGCAGTTCACCCCTGAGTGACTGAGGCAGCTGTAGGCAGGCTGGGCTGCACTGCCTGGCTGCACACCTTTGGTGCTGACCTTGGTTTGTTTTCACTCTCTCTGCCTCAGTTTCCTTTTCTGGGCTGGCTGGCTAATGCCAGCATGTTGATGTATCTTGGTGATGAATCTTTTCTTCTGTGTACCAGCAGTAGGTGCTACATACAAAAGCAGAGCAATTCTGAGGCAAGATCAGAGCCCAGAAATTGTATTTTCCTGTTCCTGAAAGCATTACGCACATGGGATCATGGTGGGCACCCTTCTGTATTGACTTGGTTTGAAAGGGATCTAAGACTGAAGAAAGGCCAGGGGGTCAGCGTTCTGATTGTAAGAGTATGCTGTTAAGTGGAGATCAGAGTAGGATACTCTTGCCTACTCCCAGGCAAGCAGGATGGCATGAAAGACAGCTCTTTGCTTTCTTCTGCTGATTCTCTTCCCTCACAACATTGGCACAGCTCTGCAGCTCCCACCAATGTGTTAGAAGCGGTGTGCTTCTGCATCAAGAAAAAAGCACTGTGTTTGGGTTTGGTGGAGTTTCCTTTTCCCCAACAAGAAGTTTTACATCCTGCTGTGCCCCTTGAGGTCTGACAAGAAAGTTTCCAGTGCCTTACAGGTGCCAGCGTTTGCATGGAGTTATACCTTGGTACAGGCTGGAAGCTTTTAGGAAGGCATTGAGACTGTTTTCCCTTCCTATTCTGCATACCTGCTTTTATTTGTGTCCTGTCTAGGCACAAAGAGAGATTTTATTTCTTGCCCCAAAGCACAGAAGCTGACACAAGCTCAGAAGTGGCTTGCTTTTTGAAGTTAGGATGGCTAAAACTGAGATAGGCGTCTGTAAGGGGAGAGCAGACTACCTTGTGTAGATAAGAGATTACAGCCTGCTTCAGAGGCTGACTACATTTTTCTTCACTATATTAGTCAAGAGAGAAACTCCATATGCTTTTATCCGTGCTGGGCGTACCTCTGCACTGAGGTACCTGTGCCAAGGGGACTCTCACAATACAAAGTGTGCCCGTGCAGTAATGAAAACAGTTTTAAGTTTCAGGTGGAGAGCACAAGCCCTGTGCAGGGTTTGCTGGCCTGCTGGCTTTTCATCCTTTTGCATATCAAGCTGGGGAGGTTCTCTCAGGCTCTTGAGGGCCACAAAATCATCATCTGAACAGGTAGATTAAGATCCTGCCTTACATGACTTGAGGAGCTGGGGCTTGGGAAGCTTCCCAGAATGCATGGCAAGAGTAGGCGGCAGTGTGACACTCAGTCGTGTCTTTGCTGACAAAACAAACGCACCCCTTTAGACAACTACCACACATGAGCAGTTCTGCTGCTCAGTCCTGGAAGTGGTGAGATATAATGGGTTTTGCCTTGCAGTGGTTTGTAACCACTGGTACTGCCTTTGCTGTGTTCAAACCCTCTGGCTTGTTACAGCGCTTCGTTCCTTCTAGGACTCTACGTGGAGACAGCTCTTGCACCATATTTTTTCATTCCAGAAAATATTATTTTTTTCTTTCTGGTGCCTGTCTTTAACATGATTTCTCTGGTGTCTAAACCCTAGGTTGAAGCTTTTAGTAGTACGAATTTAGTGGTCTCTTGTCTCCCTGACTAAACTTGCAAAGACTTGATATCTTAGAGTTGTCAATTTCTGTATCAGTTTTAATTGAAACTGGCCAACAGGTTCAAAAGCTTATACTAGGAAACTGGCCAAAAAAGGAGCAGTGGTCATGCAAACCTCATTTCGTTAGCTTAGAGAAAGTTTCAGAAAATACAGAACCACATTCTTGCTATTAAGACTTAGCTTACATTTAAGCTATACTGGAGAAGCAATGCCTCTGTAACTATCTTACAAATAAAACTAATTGTAGACCGGACAAATCTGTATGCTTGCGCACATAACTACATTTGCTGCAGAGTTTCTCCTGGCATGAAAATGCTGTATAATTTCTAGTTTCTCTAGCAGGGCCCTGGTAGCAAAAATCGTTAATGCATGGGAGGCTTAGGTTTTGAAGGTTTTTTCATTCTGCCTAAGAGGAAATCTTTAGATGAATGCTTAATTTCCCTCTGATTGGTTCTAGTCACTGTGACAAAGCTCTTTATAGCCTCCAAATGCTTTTAGAGGTTTATCAGGTCTTCCCAATATACATACACTGAGATCTATATATTGAGGCACATCCAGGCTTTAAGGTACAGTTCACAGAATATTCATGGTTGGAAAGGACCTCCTAGTCCAACCATACCCATAACAAAAAAAACACCTAAAAACCCCCAAATACCTCAATGCCTAAATACACAAAATCACCCCCTACATGCTTGCCACTAGAGCATGTCCTGAAGCACCAGGTCTACCTTAAATACCTCCAGGGATGGTGACTCAACCACCTTCCTGGGTTCTGAGTTCTCACAGTGATGTCATGTTTTTAATTTAAAGTTGTCATTCCATAGTGTTTGTTTCTAGCCCTCATGGCTATAACAAGGAAGAACTTGAGAAGGTAGGCTGCATATAGTTCTCACTTTGGCATAGTTAGCAAATGTCTTGAAGTGTATTCTTAAGAGACCTGACCTGCCTGTCCCTCTTGAATGTTCAGTTGTGACCCTGAGAGCTCCTCCTCACCAGACCCCTGGCAGGGTGCTGAGGAGGTCCTTGCTGCCTCACCCTGTACATCATCCTCTGCTCCTGGGGGAGTCTCAGAACAGATTCCAGCATCCCTGAAGACAGAGACCAGCACTCTACAGAGAAGAGAGGGTTTTGCCTCCCTGGTCAGCCGAGGAAGCATATTTGATGCAGAGAACTCCATCTGCCTCTCAGAATGATGGATGAGGGCACACTCACACTTAGGGCTGTGCTGTTCCCATTACACGTGGGTGTGATCAGTGTGGTTACTTGTGTGAAAAGTGCTGCAAGCTGAGGATGCTACCATTGTATTCACAGCTCCCTCTGGTCTCTGATGTGGTCCCAGGCTGACAGCATGACCCATGACAGTGCAGTGGCAGTATCCTGAATAGTGTGACCTGTGACCAAGGAGCTGGACCGAACCCCTTTCAGGGCTTTTGTATTGACAGGTAAGAAATAGATGATGGAGCCCACTGTATTGGAGAACCAGAATGGTCTCAGAGCCTGGTGACATCAGTGCCTAATACAGGACAGTGCTCACACAGCCCTGCCCAGCTACAGTGCTATCAGTTATTTCAAATCCCACAGTAAAGGGCCGGCCTTGCCCAACAGCTCTATGCACAGATCTTTGGAGTTCAAATAAATGTAATGTGACAAGCAGTTGCGTTCTCTCCAAAAGATGACTGTCTTCCTTGGCTAGGATCTGCTTACATCTATACATGCATGATCTATTTTCCTTTGAAAATTGAACTGCTGTCTCTCTTTGCTTTTGACAACAAGGAACTAATACTATCTTGTTACTTTAGCCCTGTGCTTAGGAGGGGGATGTGACTTGGTGGGGTAAGCCATTTCCTGAGAGGTGTGAGACGCGCCTTCAAGACCTGGTGGTGCCATTCGTGTATTCTGTTCAGAGGAGTTGATAAGAGCTTCAGACACACAGAAAGCCTTGAAGAAAGTGGCTGTGGGGGAGGCGTAAGAACCTAGCAAATGCATATGAAAAGATCAAGGGGCTGCATTTGCTAAATCCCAAGAGGAACAGATTTGGGGGAAGATGCCCAGGTTTGGAGGGGACCCAGACATAGTAAAGGGGCAAAACCAGAGTATGTCTGATGGCTGGCAGATGGCTCCCTACCTTCTGAGGGAGAGGAAGATCAAGGATTTGAGAGTGGGAGGGAGATAAGAGCAAATGGTGGGGATGGGAAGAGGGAAAGCAAAGGGCAATAGCGAGGAAGCTACCTGGAGTCAGGAGCAGCTGGTTGAAAGGGCAGGGGATATTTAGGGTTGAATTTAGACACTGTTGAACCTCAGCCCGCCTTTGAGTTTTGGGATACCCCGAGAATGTCAGGATTTGTGTTTCTGGCTCTCACTGTTGCTTCTGCAGTGAGTGGGCAGTCCCACTGAGATTGCTGTGGCAGCAAGCCCTAGACTTAAACAATTCCTCGTTGTGATTTATCTCTGCACCCTCTCTGATTTTATAGGACATGGTACTGTGAGAGAACCTAAGGTCTCTGTTTAATAGAGCCCATTGTGTTGCTTTGCTTACTCACATGCTCTGAATGAGGCCATACCTCATTCTTAGAGATATTTTCCTTAATGAAGAATTTTATAACAACTGTAGATGCAGCTGGTTGTATATATAAAATGACTGGGTTATCTGAACTCCTAGTAATGTTTAATTAATTCACTGTACAAGCAAAGAAAAAAACCTGTATATCTGCAGGTGAGCAAAAAATAAAACAAACAAAAACCACAGGATTCTGTTTACCTCCCTTTCGTACAGCACCTACTTAAGAGAGGAAGCCTTCCATGGTGCAGCCAGCCAGAATCCGCACACACAGCAGGTCTGGCAGGGGAAGGCAGGGTATCTATAGCAGAGAGGCCACATCCTCTTTTAATAGTGCCAAGTAACATAACAAAAAGCTCTGAACAGTCCCTTTTCTTTTTTTCAGGTTCCTTGGCCTTAGCAAGCAATGTTAAGTCATTGTTTTATACCTTTTTTTGGCAGACTCCTAAACCCTTATCATCATCCCCTGCACATGGTGAGGTCTTCCTTCTACCCTGACTTAGCTAATGACAGTCACAAGGTTCTCTGTTTTGGTCTTGCAGTTTTTGATATCTGCCCGAGTGCATGAGCTGATGAAACTAACAGATTTCTAAGATTATTTCACTCTTTTTGTTATTGTTGTTGTTACAGCTTACATATCATGGTTATTGAGAAAATGTGAAGCATATTTTCCTCCAGTGGTTCAAAACTAGAAGACAATATATAGAACTAGAACTCTCCAGTAAGCTTGGATGCCTGTTGCAATACAAACACGGATCCCCTATCTTGCTCTGGCTCTGGCTGCTCTGGTGCTACTAAACCACACAAGTCTTCCCTTTCTGAGTGGTATTGACTGGAGATTTCTTCGGCTGGCTTTCCTGCAGTTCCCTGCTGCTTCTCAGGCACATGCCAAAGCTGGTGCTCTGGCTTCTGACATATCATTCATTCTGAGTATTTCCCATCTTCTTTTCTGGTTAGTTTTGGAGACAAGGGACTGTTGCTCTCTTATGTATCATGGCATTTACAATAAAACCATTTTGGTTTGTTCTAGCATCTTTTTTCTAGGGTGTTTCATGTCAAAGACATTCAGGCCTCTGTACAGTTTGGAAGATTTTCCGCTTTAACATGTAGATGGAAGGTGGGAAGTTCCACCTAGTTGGGGACTTGCAGTCGATCATTAAATCAGCAGTTTCAGGCAATTGTAGCTGGGGAGTGTAGTGGTTACTATGCCATTTGATGAAGTAATTCTCCTCCATGCATGAATTGACTCATATTTCTTTGCTATTTAAAATCACACTGAAGAAAAGAAAAGAAAGAAAATACCACACAGTGAACCCAGTAGGCATTATTCCTGAGGGTTATGCTGATTTTTGTAAGCCCACGGTGCAATTTTCTGGTGTCTGACTCACACAAAAGCTTCATGCATTTGCATAGAAAAGTATCTGTGTCTTCCTCCCCCACTATCCTGTCCTCCTGCTTCATCTATCACATCTAAGCTGTCCGATACCATCCTGCACATTGCCACACTCTTCTCTGCAAACTCACTCGCTAGGGCATGTCCCTGCCCTCCACCCTGGGCTGGTGCACCCCTGGGCTGCCCTGTTCAGGCAGCTCTTGCCCTGGCCTTTCAAAATGCCTCTTGTTCTCTCGTCCCAGTTTTATATGACAGCTGTTTTTCTTCCCCTATTATTCAAGCTCAGCTCCTGGGCTTTTATTTCTGGCAGCATTATTTTTCTATTTGACTTTGGCCCCATTTGTCAAGGGCACACCCTTGTCACCTCCTTAATCTAATCTTCTCCTTTAGACAACAAAGGTCTTCCCTCTTTCCTTTTATTGGTACTTTTGTCTCTTTCTCCGTTATCTTTTAGTCCCCTTGATTCTTACTGCTCTCTTTTGCATTTGACCAAGCTTGTCTTACACATAGTACTTGAGGGATTTAAGATTTTTCTCCTTGACAGCTTTTCTTCCCTGCCCTCTGGAAGTTTCTCTGTGCTGCTGAACACATGCCAAAGAGCAAATACATTTATTACTCCAGATGAGACAATTGCAATCCCCGATCAAGAGTGACTCCAGGTGGCAGTGATCACAGCAGCTCTCTACTGCCATTTTTTTCCATCCCCCGTATCTTTATGAGACCACATTTTTCCTCTTTTGCTGTCATATCTTCACATCTGGGAGGCTGTCTTAAGGTCTTTGAGGTAAGAGAAGGTATAAAGGAGTGACAAGAGTTTTCTGCAAGACTGAGTGATTAAAAAAGGGTGCAGCAGCATCACAGGGTAGGTTTCTGTTTGCAGTTCCACTGCTGCTATCCTCTTGTAACCATCCTCGGGCTTGTTCTCAATGCCTGAAGCATGACTGTAGACAAAGTCTTTATGAGGGTGGTTGGAAATTGCAAAACTAGGCACAATATTATGACTATCACAGCATCACCTGCGTGTTTTACATCAGTGTGTGTCTTGGTCAGTACCAGCACAGCAGCATTCATGGTCTTCTACCATTTCAGAAAGGCTGTATTTCTCTCGGGTCTTGCCAAGATAAAAAAGGTTGGGGCCTCCAAAGGGCAGAAGTGAGAAGATAAAGTGTTCTTCTGATTAATCTCTCTTCGGTTGAACTATCCCTCCTCCATGTTTTTTTATTTCTTATCAGATAAGGCATCAGGAATCCTGGTATGTACAGAGCAGTCCAGGGAACCTGCTGACACTGAAAATCCTGACAGACCAAAGACT
The DNA here is from genome assembly GCA_027560015.1 of Chloroceryle amazona. NCBI lineage: Eukaryota > Metazoa > Chordata > Aves > Coraciiformes > Cerylidae > Chloroceryle > Chloroceryle amazona. Next base: position 15,184 of record JANHFX010018984.1, on the reverse strand, counting down.
GATCCTCCCAGAGTGTGATTTTGTGTCTCTTCAGACAAATGGTGATCTTTCCACCTGCATGGGGCAGGTTCCTGCTGAGGGAGCATAAGCAAACCCCTGTATGTTCCACTCTTTCCTTATACTAACAAAGTGTCCAGAATGCCTGTGAGCACTAATCTTCTTCATCTCAAACAGATCTTTGCATTTCAGCTTTCCACAGCATCAGGTTACCATTAACAGTGATAGCTAAGTCTGGGCTGTCTGAACGTTTACATCAAATGCCACTGTAACTTGCCTCTGCCTCCAGTCCTGAAGGGAAGATGCATGGCATGCTAGCAGAGACACACAGGGTTGTTTCTAGGAGATCCCTGTTCCAGAGCAGGACTGGCGCCTGCTTCCTGCTCTGCGGGCCTTCATCTATCTAATCTTGCATCAGTGCAGCTTCACCAGATGCCTTTGGCTGACCAAAGTTGAAAAGGCGCTTTCAGATGGGAATTCTACTTAGGACTGTGTAAAATGCATACGCACAAAGAGCTGCAGAAGACTGGGTCATTCAGGTCTGCCTGAATCTCTTTTCTCTGTCCAGATTTCCCAGGGTCAGCTCTCAAACTCTTGCCAGTATTTTCAGCAGATGGAGAAACTACAGACCACATTGCATGGTAGGAAAGACTTTTTCTTTGTAAGAAAAGGACATCCCATGAAATCCTCTCTGTGGATATCTGCTGGTTTTCAGCATGTAGAAACCATGCATCATGGAAAAAAAATCCTGAAATGCTCTTTGGAGCACTTGCAGAATAGCCATAGCTCAGGTAATTGCAATATTTTTTGCTGGGTGAAATTTGGGCCATTTGGGAAATGCCCCTTGAGCATGATATGAATAGGAAATGGAAAGCTAAGTGGAAAGTACCTTTGCTACCAGTGTCTGTGTCAGGCACAGCAGAAATGATGTACCTGCTTTGGCTGGCACTTTGGTGAGCAAATGCCTCCATTAGACCTATTTATTGGTGGACTACATTAGAAAAATACTCCTAGTGTGGCTGTTGCTATATAGTAAAGTATTATTTTCCCCCTCCTTCCTGAAGAAAATAAGCAGTGCTTGTTAAAACAGAGATTTTGCTGTTAGAACTCTGGTTTTATTACAGTGCTGAAGAGTGGAGGGTGGTACTGGTAACACTATGGGGCTGTTGTTGGGCACTGCTCTCCGTTGCCCTGAATGAAGTACAGAGGCTACATGTGCCTTGGTCAGGAGATGGTGTGACACTCTGTTGGTCCCTCTGTGTAGTGCCAGGTGGGAGCACAGCATAAACAGGGCAGCCACAACCTTGGCCTGAGGCTGGAGAGGACTTCTGTGGTTGCCAGTGTCACATGTTTAAACAGAAATTCATTTGGCATTTTGGAAAGGGGAAGGCAGTGCTGATCCTTCCTGGCTGCTGCACTGGGTACGTGCCGAAGCACTATGAGGATGATGCATTTTCCAGCATAAAGGAGGCTTGTGTCCATGCAGTTTTAAGGTTAAATTGTGCTATAATATCCTTGAGACTGTAAACAGTGTCAGATTGTGAAAGGGCCTGTACCAGTAACTCTTACCCATGACATTTTTGGCACGCCATCCAACCAACGCCCAGGGAGGGCTCTCAGACTGAGGTGATGCACTGTCTCCTCACATGTTGCGGCCTTTCTTGGTGAAAGTAGGCTAGTCATCCCTGGCTTGACTTTTAAATGGAATTCTTGCCAGGTTGGTGGGTCCCTGAAAGATGAAATGGAGCAGGTCAGGAAAAGAGTTAAGACACTGACATTTCACTCACAGACTCAGAGGGGAGGTGCAGTGCATGTAGAGCTGTGAAAGTTACCTCAAGAAGCTCAGGCCATTCACATGGAGTATGTCTGGCAGTGTAGTAGTATCGATATTCAGACACATGCAATCACAGGGTGCATTTAGAAGGTTTGGAGGCTAGGTAGGCCTCTTACAATCAGCACTGGTGAAACCTCGGCATTAAACCTTTAACAGCATCTCAGCCTCCCCTATTTTAATATATCCTGATCTGTGTGTCCTGTATCACATGGTCAGTCCCCTGAGCAGCAGCCTTGTAATTGAACCAAAAGTGTCTTCTGAATATCCCACGTGGAAGAGAATCAGTTATGTACAGCAGTCACTGCGGCTGTTTGAATTCTATCAACACATCTGTTATGAGCTGACAGATGCAATGATGGAAGGAGAAAGGGGAGCCTGGCAGGAACACAGGCAATAATTTGAATACTTTGGGGAAAAATACTTGATTAGTATGTGTGATTTCAGTTCCATGGGCTGGCATCATTCCTAGCTGGACAGAAATGCCAGGCGGGCATACAGAAGCATCACATCACATATCCCATGTCTCTAGCAAGCAGGGGAAGTATGTGGCATTTTACATGCTATAGTAGCCCAGATGAGTTCACAGAGCACTGCAGTGTGGAGGGCTGTCCCAGCCCAGACTCTTCCCTTAGTCCCTAATCCCCTTGTTTTATCTACAGAGATTGCAGAGTATGGGCAAGAATTGTTCTGAATCAGTGTGGTAAGTCCTTGTCTTCAGTTTTATGGACTGTTCTCTCAAATGGTTCTCCCTTGTGCTGCTGCAGAAGGTCCTCAGGGTAGTGGTGTGCCATGCTGCAAGGATTTAAAGCAATGCAGGGGTTTCATTCAGGAAGTCTGTGCTGAAGCAGATATCATCCTCAGGGACCATTATTCTTAGTACCCTGAAGTTCTAGTTAAGCTTCCCCCAAACTCAGCTCGGTTATTTTCTTGGTAGTGAGTATGCTGCAAAGCACTCTTCTGAAAGCTCTGGAAGCTGATGGTTTGGTCCATAAAAGGGCTTGAATGTGTAATGCTCCTCCCCTATGTTTTTTACTTCACAGTTGCTTTTACCCAGGTTCCAGCAGCATCACAGTGGCACCAGTAGTAACTGTGTCAAAAAAACTTCGTCTGGACAGTCATCTGTGAGGCACTAAGGGACCTACCTACTCACTAGGTCACCACAGTTGTTGGTCACTGCTGACTTGGGCCAGATTTCAATACTGGGCCCTAAGATGAGAAGTTTCACCCTGTCATTCTTCTCCAGAGGCAGCCATTCTTCCTGAAGAAGTCTTTCAAGAGCATTTCTAATGGACGCAGGTAAAAGAAGAAAACACATCCCCAGGCTTTTCCTTCTGTGTTGGCATTGTGTTGCTTCCTGTGACCCTCTCTCCTCCCAGCAATGCACAGCTTTAAGGTTGCATAGGCTGGGTGGAATATATTTTAGAGCGACTCTATTTAGCTGTGATGTCAACTGCAGCCAACTATAAAAAGCTCGGTAATGCTCTTTGAAAGTGTAACAGCTGGTGCTCTATGCAGTCTCTGGTGTATTACCAGTCAGTCCTATTTCGTGTGCACACAACCAAAATAAAATATTATAGCAATCATCTTATTATATAGTTCAAGGAATCTGGGACACAATCTCCCCGGAAACCGGGAGGGATTCAAAGTTGGACAAACTGGGTAATTCTTCACAGTTTGTTAAGAGAAAGGTAATTTTATCTGGGCTTGCAGTGTAGTGTGACTTTTACCTAGCACATGACTATGTGCTATCAGCGATCCCTATATAGTGACAACAGAGCAGTACATGAACACTTTGTTCATGTACAGTTACAAACTGAGTTCTTGCATGGGCTGAGTCCAGCAATATATCATCCAACGTATGAAATCTGGTTTTGTCCTTAACTGGATGTGACTGCATGTACTTGAAAACACACTAACCAGGCCAACATTTCCCTTAAAAGCAGGACCGTTTAAGAAAATGCCTTTTATTAATCTGGAGTGAACAGAGAGCAGTGAGTGACTGTGGAATTGTGCTAGCAGTCTACACCATCGCACTACTGGGGGTGGCAGTCTCACCCAGGTCTCTGTTAAGGGCAGCCCTGAAACTGTGGATGGTGTAGTAAAGCCAATTCTTTTCTGAAATCTGAAGAGTAAATGTTTAGGAGTAATCCTCACATTTGTCTCTGTGGACTTCATTCTGTTGAGGGCCTTGATACATTTTCCAGGGATATTTCCCCACTTTACTAAAACATGGGAAGGTTGGGAGACCTGCCTGTGGTTATGCAAAAGCCAGTGAGTGGCAGAGCAAGAAAGGGGAGCCTGGCTGCTCTGTCTCTGCTTTTCCCTTCCCCAAACACTACCAGCAGTCCATCCAGCTCAATTTTCTGCAACTAAATGAGACACCTCAAACAGTATGAGTCCAGCTTAAACAATATAAGTCCAGGAAGCAACAACAGCTGAATAAAAAAGACAAGGAAATGTTTCTGAAAAAAAGTACAGGAGTGTTGATGACATGCTTTGACTTTGCCCACTGGGGAGGGCCCAGTTTGCTGTAGTGGTTGGAGGAAGTCCTGTTGGACTAAGACCTGACTCATCAGGGTCTGTCATGGGAACCAGCCCAGCTGAGGGACAGCATCCTCCTGCCTCCCAGAGCTGAGCAGATCAGCCCAAGCTCCAGGTCTCTTCTGCTCTCTCAACAAGACTTAGCAGTGCAAAGTGGCTGTGGTGTGGTAGGCAAGTTGATTTTGTTTTGTAGTGCAGATAGGGCCTTTGTAGTGTGGGTGAAGAACAGCCTGTTCCTAAGAGATGTGTAAACTTCTCTGACACAGGTTTGAAGCGACACTGAGCTCACCAGTCTGCAAGGAAACGGTCAGCTGCCAAGCACTGCTGTTACCAAAGGACAGTTAGGCAACGCGAGGAGTGTTTTGGCACCAGACAGAGCTGCCGGGATGGAAACATGCACACCGTGGGACAGGCACAGACATGTCTCTGAGCACTGGCTGCACCCAGCTGCACCCAGCTCCAAGCAGGGATGTTTCCTCTGTGAGGAAATGAGAAGCACCCAGGAATGAAAGCAAGCAGCCTCCAGTCATGCAGGAAGCTTGGGAGGGAGCCAGGGAGCATCGTCAGTGCCCAGGCACAGTGCTGTGGGTGCAAGCCCGTTCTTCCCTGCCAGCTGTTTGGAAACCCCTTGGGCTCCCTGACTTTGCCAGGCTGATGGGCTGCTCACTGTGCTGTGGGTGGTCAGAAGCGGTGTTAGCAGGATGAGAAGTGGACCGGGTAAGCTAGTTTCTTGCTTGTTTAAATACAAGTGCAAACACACACTGTATGGTTGTTTAAATAAAGTGATGCTGAAGAAAGGTGACCTGTATCAATAGACAGAGGTGAATTTACATGCTACAGAGCGTAGGAACATGTTGTCAGGTGAGAGCTGGCACATTTTTTATGTCCAGCCATGTATGCATAATGGTATCACAGGGGGAGCCGTGTTGCTGTGGAATTCAAGGTTGCGGGTTTCTTTAATGATGCCTAGGAAACAGGATACTGGAAATCCTTGACTATTCAATAACTTCCCAGCTGGAGCCTTTATTTGTCCTCTAATAGTCTGTAGATTACTTAAGACTTTGCTATATCCCTTGATAACTAACAGCTCAGTTCTTTAGATACTGAGCAGCCTCCATTTTAAATAGGGTCGTCGGAGACTTTTTGCAAAGCTTTTGTCTACCTTTGTCTGAGGCTTTGCAACAACTTAGCGGCTTCCACACTTCTAGAAGTGAGATGGGTAAATCATTGGCCATGAGCCCATTTGTTCAAAGAAGAAAAGAAAATAGAACTGCAATGCTACATGGGTGACAAGATGAAGCTGTCTCGTACAATAGCCATAGAAACCTCAGGCTCCTGGTGTTCTGACTCCCTGGCTGTGGTTTTCCACAATGACTGAGTAATTTATTTAATCCTTTCACTACCTATTTGTAGCATCTTGGAGCTTTAGGGTGTCAGAAGGAATCATCAAACTAATTCCTGCAAGGCATAAGAAGGCAAGATCTTGCTATGTGTCACTGGGGGAAAAAAACCCCAAACTTTTCTTTCAAGAGAGATGTTTTCCTTCTAATATATTTTACAAGCTGAGGAAAAAGCAAGGTCTTTCAAAAAAGAAAATTAAAACTTGGATCCTTTCGCAATTAATAGTATGCTAAAACTGACATCTTGTTTCTTTCATCTGTGGTTAGAGAGTTTCTTCTTCAGATCTTCAGGACTTTCCAGTCCTCCTGAAGGATTTTTCTCCTGACTCCTAGGTGACTGTTAAAAAGATATAAATAATTAGGTACTTCATAGTGCATTAAATTACTTGCCTCTAAATATTATTTTCATCAAGCCAATCGTATTGGTTATTCTTACTTATTTTTGTGGGATTTGGGAGTCCTAACTAGGACCACTAAAGCCTGGGGACTGGATTATGCTATTAAAGTGATCAACAGCGACACACAAAAATGTAGTCAGGGTCCAGAACGAATACCCACTGACCTGAATGTGAAATTTTGCACCACAGTGATAAGGTTCAACCAGCAAAGATTGCTACTGCCCTCTTTTTGAATAGAGAGGATGAGCAAGAAGCAGCTGTCTGTCCTGGCTAACAGGTTACTGGGAGGTGCTGGACACAGTAGCAGTGATGTCTGAGACTCCATCTGGTAAGGAATTTCCTTCCCCGGGTTTTGATCTCAAAAGAAATGTCAGTTGCTGTTGCAAATATCAGAGTTCTCTAGCTGGAAAATATTGTTGTTTTGCTGTTATATAAAGGCTACTCAACGATTACAATGATGGGCACTCTCTGGAGGCCTGTAATAAAAGCAACACACAAAAGGAGCACATTTGTGTATTTTTGAGACAAAGGGCTTGTCTATACTACATTTTAATTTTTTTTTCTGTGTATATCTCAGTGAGGTTAAAGATGCACTCTTCCTGCCTTCGTCTTTATAGCTACATCTAAACAAAGGCTTTTATCAGCATAACTATGTCAGCAAAAGACCCAGCTCTTAACTCACGTAATTGCACTGGTAAGGCTCCTTAAGTGGAAGCCAGCTTATACAGATTCTGCAGACGGAAGGAAGCAAGAGAATTGCTCCTTTCATCATGATAGTGTTTTATCTCAGGGGCCTGGTGCTGACATTTTGAGTGTTGTTAACCTCTGCTATTTTAGGACTGGTGTGTAGGAGAGCATTGCCACTGAATCACGCTTTCAGATTCCTCTCTCCTGGGAATATGCTTCAGAAATGTGGTTGGGAAAATGGAATCACCTTGGTTAAGCTTTTCCTTTGAGAATTATTGCCTTGTTTTTCCTTGATAAAAGTTGCTCACTTGCTGGCCATCCCAGACCCTGTTTTACATGAGATACGTGATGGGGTTCCCACTAGATGACTCCATGACTACTTTACATTACATGTTAATATGTTGTTCCCCTCCTCATTCAAAAGTTTCATTATCTTGTAGGAAAGCATGTGAAAGGAAGAGGATCTGTGTCTTCCTATATTTAAGAGGAAAAACATATGACCTGTTCAGCAACAATTCCTCTCGAGCCTCAGGAAGATATGGACCAGAAGGTGTGTAAATAAACTATAGAGATTTTAAGCTAAAGGGGCTGGGTCAGATAATGGATGTACTAAAAGTGCCAGTCTTGAACTCTGGCTTGATGAAAAATGAGGGTTTGGCAGTTGAAAGAGATCCTGCCTGTCACTCCCTTTGCCACCTCCCTCATTCACACTCCTGTCCTTGCAGCCCTTCACTGTGACAGTTGTAGTAACTCAATTGTTTACAGGGCTGGGCTGTGAAGCAGATCTGGGAATAAAGCCAGTTTAAAAAGAGAGAGAAAGAGGGTGGGAAAAAATGGAGGCTGCATTTCAGTATGAGCCAGTATTGCCACTGAGACCCCATCATACCAAAGCACAGCCTTCTGTAGTGATAGGGAGAGGAGTTGCAGTCTCTCAAAGAGGAACACCTGCAAGCCAAGAAAAGGTACAGTTTCTAGTTCAGCCCCTACACAAATGTAGGTTTGTGACTCTGCCTTGCAGCAAAGAATCTCACATTACTTTTGTAAGAAATTATGTTACTTCTCATCTCTTCTGAGGACAGCCTACTCATAGATAGAGAATGGGAAGTCCTGTCTCAGTAACTTGTCCTGGGTTGTCCACTAGGAAAACAGGGGGAGGAGGTTTTAGCTCAGAGTTTCCAGCTTTGTTCACTAGCCTCACCCTCCATAATCTGTTCTGATTTTATTATCCTTGATGAGAAAGTAAAAAAAATGAGAGAAGAAAATGGCGTCAAAACACTGTTGCCAGTCTCATGGGACCTGTGTGATTCTCAGCAGTTGTGCCACGCAGTAGATTTCAGTATACAGTTGTTGCCACTGCAAACAACTTCCAAGGTCCACAAAAGCCACAAAAAAATGGAAGTCAATAGATTCAGTCCCGCTGTGCAGGGTCTGCCTCTCCAGTAGCCATCCAAAAATCAGAAGAGGTTGAAATTGCCTCCTGGAGTGCAATTCTACTCACACAAATAAGGGAGATAAAAATACACTTCCTGCACTGAAAAGATGTTCATTAGAACAGAAGAGCACGGGTAGGGAAGCAAACTATCTGGTGATCTGACTATTCCAGTAGCAGCTGCGTGGCTGGACTGGTGGAGCTACTTAGGGCGCAGTCTGAGGTGACCTGCAAAGCCAGTTGCTGTCCATGTTTCCTGTTTGCGTTGCTTTGCTTATACTGCATCTAGTGGCTGTGTGGCCATACGGTGATCTGTTCCTCTGGCTGGTAACAGCAGCAAACTAACCATACCATAAAAATGAGTTGTTTTCAGCCACATCAGCCAGCTGAATCAACTCATGCTGAAGCCACTCCATCACTAGATTGAACACAAGGGAAAAGGCAGGAGCACACAGCTGGCAGCAGTGAAGTGTGTGCACCACTATTTGGCATGGCTCTAAGTGCATGCTGTCCCCAAAAGGACAACCTGCTCCCATCCTCCCTTCCCTGCCCCAAGCAGCACATTCCTGCCACTGCTTTCCTGACCCCTCGGTGAACCATGTCTGCTCTCTAAGTCAGCAGAGACCTAACCTAGAAATTAAATAGTTTTGTGCCTGCTTGATAAAGTGAAGGGGATTGCTGGGAGGTCTGACAAGCATAAGAGCTGGCAACAAGGGTGCTGAAGCGAGTGTGTGGTGTGTGTTTGGGAGCAGGCCAGAGTAGCTCCTTTGACAGCAACATTTCATGAAACCTTACTCTCAATTTAACCCAAAGCAGGAAAAAAACAAAAACAACATTAAAAAAAAGTGAGCTGAAGATGGGAAACAGCTGCACACTCGCCATTAAAAAGAATGTATCTGACAATCAGACGAAGAGGGACAGGTTTAACGTGTGCTTTTTAAAGGTATGTTATCTTTCCATTTGCTATGTTATCTTTGCATTTGAAGGGGTGACGTGAATAGTGCCACATACTGCACACATAGTCTTGCCTTTCCCAAGAAACAGGCAGGAGGGTCAGCAAACAGTTTTGCAAAGAAATCCCCTCTCTGCATCTCATTTTCTGTGCCATTTGGCAGCTTAGAGGCCCAAGAGTAGATGCAGTTCATTTGAAAGTAAAGCCAAAAGTAAAGGATGCAGGAGGCATGGAGCTGGTACATAGCACCAGAGGAGGATGTGTCTGGAGCATCAGATCCCATGGGCAGGGCTGTGTCATCTCTGTCCCCTTTTGGAGACACATGCTAGTTGCGGTCAGACCTTGACTCAGAGGTACTGCTCCCTTCTGGAGGTGTTTTAAAAGAGCATCCATAGGTGCTCTGAATTTCCATGGATGCAAATCATTCATCTGGTTGTTGATTCACAGCTTTCTTTTCTGGGCAGACAGCCAAAAATTCAACTGCTAATTGCATCAATTTCCACGTTCTTTCTTCTGTAAAATCACTTTATTAGAGGAGTTGGTTAAATTCAGGAAGTGCTCAAATTCCTGGCTGTGTTTTGTTTAGCAAAGACTTCTTGATAACAGTGCTGTACTACTCGTACTACTCTCCCAGCTCGTGCCTGTAAAAGGTGTGATTGTTTACACAGTTACACTGCTGCAGATGCAATCGTAGTAGTGTAAGATAATTAAACTGGTATCACTTATTTTATTAGACCAACCCGTTCTTTTATGATTACCTGTAGCTGGTATAACTGTGTCCGTGCTACAGGGTGTTTGCTGTCTGTCAGAAAAGGAAAATTTAGCAAAGATGGACTTCAGCACGTGTACATTTCCTCAAGAGTTGCTCTAGCACTCTTGTCAATAAAAACCCCATTTCAGCAGTGTTTGCTGACACTGCTAAAAAGGTATTGCCAGACCCTACATCCAATTAGCTGTTATTCTGCACTTCAAGTAATAACTTAGAGAAGTCAGTGTGAATGTCACTGTAAAATTACTCCATAAATGCGAGGCAGCAGCGCAGTAAATGGTGTTTGCTTCAAAGCAGTGACACAACTGTTGTCCACCCTGCTGTAAGAGGTCCCAGAAGGGACTACAAGTCGTTTGCAAAATTGCAAGTGTACTGTTGTCGTTCAGAGCCGTCCAACAGGATGTGAAGCAAACGGCAGTGTTTGCTTTTGGGTGCCAGGCGAGATTAGAACGTGCTTTAAAGGAGACCTCTTGAAGGAAAAAGAAAATGGAAATACAGTTATTTTCAGGCATCGGCACAAATTGCTTACAGGTTTATACTCAGAAAATGCATACAGATTTCTCCTTGGAAAACTACTTTTAGATATTTTTTCTCTATCTGTTTTGGAAGCTTTCATTAGTTCTTAGAAAAACTGAAACTATTCAATCTAGGGGAAACTGATGGAGGTATTGCAGAAATGGATTCACAGTGCTCTTTCTTAACTGAAAAGTAGAAAAATAAAATCCTGAGTTGGCTTATTTTTCTTCACAGACTTATGACTTTTCAATAAACAAGTAGTAATGAAAAAAGGACAGATCACTTTAGACTTAAGAGAATTTTCAATAAATCTTATTGTGCCATTATACAATTTGTTATCCCAGATCTGCCAGTCCCAGTAACTCCAAACACAATTGACTCTGTATGCACAAATACTTGGAGTGTGATCCTTGAGTTTAATGTGTCCTAAAGAGTTACTGAGTGCTGCTGTCTGTCACATGTACAATACAGTCGCCCTGGGCTACTAAACTTCAGGAAAGCCAATAAGCAGTCACAAAAAGAGGCAGCTTGGTGGTGGATGAGGTTTACTGGTCACCAAAATGGGCAACACTGGAAGATTCACTCAAGCTCCTGGGACAAAGACATTTTCCTACAGGCTTCCAAGAAAAAAAAAAAAAATCCATAAAACAACTGTGATCAAGAGAACTTTAAGAGGAAACCAAAAATACTTACATGTACTCTTTAGTCTAGATTATATCAGCCAGAGCAATGTAGAGACATAAGCACAAATCAAATTTGTTTTCCTTCGTGTTGCTAGCAGAGTTGGGAGTCCACTATGCTCTAACAGTGCTTCCATGGGTGATTCCAAACAGCTTTTATCTGTCCTTTAAGGAAAGGCAGGCGGATAAAAGAAAGCCTGTAATTTAGAGTAAAAGAACTTGAACTTCACTTTCTTCCTTCTGATCCTGGCCTGTTCTAGCCAGTACAACTCTCATGAATGCAAAATGAAGACAGTAAAGAAAGAAACAGAACTGTCATGTTCTGGAAAAAGGTAAATCCTGTTACTGCTCACAAATGTAATTCAATTGCCAAACCTTGAGGCATTTAACTCTTCCATTAAGCTGGTCACGCTCTCAGAGATACCTGTAGCCTTTTCTCCCAGGCAATCCACTCTCTTCTCCCAGCTAGAGGAGCTCTGGGCTCCTGTATGATAACACTGGGACTGGGAATGATGTTCACACCTGGTTTATTTAGTGTAGCCATTCCTGAGGAGCTGACAACAATATTTTCACAGTGACTGATTTGTATTTCTGAGCCCATAGCACAGTGCCAGAATCAGCTGCTCTGAGATGGTCATTTGAGATAATCAAATATTTAGCAGCCATTGCTCTAGGAAATGCTGTGTTAGGCCACATCTTGCAAAGTGGGGCTCCTTCCTCTGTTCACCACCATGCAAGTGGAACTCCTCCAAAGGACAGCCCCCGCTGCAGGAAGCACATGGATTTCACCCATGAGTGCCTGGGAGGAAGGGGTGATGGTCTGGTACCTGCAACCACCATAAAGCGTAGAAGAGCTTTTTGTTTAAGTGAGACTAGTGCTCTATCAACATTTTAATGGTTCACTGTATAACTACAGTAACTAGGTTGGTATTTTTAACTGTTAAACATTTACCAGCTTGAATTAAGTAATTGATTTATTCTATATCGAGGTTCTAGGTCTACATTTCTTAGCAGAGGACACTGTTGCTGGACTAGACTACATCTCTGGGACTTGTATTTCTTTTGTGTTTCTTTTCATATGCAGAACCAGCTGTTATAAGAAATAAATGAAGCATTTACTGGCTGATCTTAGTATTTTCATCTTATCTATGAATGAAGCTCAGGGTTTTCTCAAGCACATCAAACTATTGTGAACTCTGTTATATCATTTGGGAAATCCTTCTTCATTTGCAGGACTCATGAGAAATTCACTAAAGGTGTCAGAAGTCATACTGACTGCATGCCAGGGAACAGCCAGAGCTCGCTGCTCCCTGAGGTCCAGGGAGCCAGTGGGGCTGGGAGTGCAGCCAGCAGGTCGTGTGCACATGAGTATCTGGGAGAGCATGGCCATAGCTGAGGAGGGGGCCGAGGACAAGAGCCTCAGCAGAAGCAGCTCCTGAGTGCCAGGGCTTGGTGCTGGTGGTGGCCTCCCTACTGCACTGCCTAGGAGTGCTCCCAACAGCTGTGAGCCCTGAGCCCTGGCCCCCAGACCTGCAGCAGTGGGAAGGATGCACTTAGGGCCCTGTGGCAGCCTGGACACATCACTCTCTAGGTAGGTAAATGGGTAAATCTCTATTTTATGCCAGGATTCCACGCTGTATCTCAAATAACCATCTCTGCAAATTCAAATTTTTCTGCTGGAAAAATACATCATTTGTTATTATGTTATCCCTGATCGGGACTTCCTAATATAACATCTCACAGCTGTTCCCCTTCCTGTGTCTGATCACACACTCTGCTTGTCCACTAGTTGCACATCAGAGCATTCACTGACACCACCATGTAACAGCAAGTTTCTGTATCGATAAATCCAACTTGGAAGCACTAGGAAACGGAGGAGAGTCGATGTCACACATCCACCCACTCTCACCAGCCAGCTGTACTATGGGGGAGGCAGATGGAGACCTACTAAGGGCAGCTCAGAGCTGCCTGGTGGCTCTCTGAACGGCCTCAGTAGGACTCAGCACCACCGGAGACGTCTTGCTTCTACTCTCCAGCTGGGACCTCCCCAAGAGATGACGTTGTGCCTTGTGAAGACACCTGCCCCGCTGGCGCCAGCTCACATGCCCATTGCATGGTATAGCAAAGCTGGCACGAGAGGAATAGTCTCGTATTTGCTAAACATACCAAACATTTGCTACAGGAGAGAGAGCCTGGCGGGAGACAAATCTAGTTTCCTGTAATTATTCCCCAAATCAGATCATCACGCAACGTGCTTCTGGAGCATTTTGGATTTAGCTTGTCCTCCAAACACATAGACAAGCTAAGGGCTACCCAGTTTTGGGCCAGTCTCCTACCATAAGGCAGAAACGCCTCTGCTTTTGCTAGTATATAGAATGAAGTATATCCTTCAATTTGGGTGAAACACAGCAAATCCAATAGGGGTCAGCCAGAACTTCAGTTTCTTTAAGGATACATTATAGGATAAAGAATTTCTTAAAGCAGTAATTTTAAGATTAATTTCACTATGGATTAAACTCCAAAATTGATGCCGTAAGAAAATACTTATGAAACACTCATCAAGCGAAGGAGGAAATGTGTCAGATCAAAACTCTGAACACAGATGGTTTAATAAAAGTGATTTTGTAAATGATGTATCTTCAAGTGAAGTTTCATCTGATGCTGACACCGCCAGCATCAAGTGACAGACTTGTAAAGCAGGGTGCAGGCTTGTATGAGGAGATAAAATAATCTGTTTTGCTGTTAGTCTTGTCCATGAGATAGCACCAAACAGTCAGTATGGAGAAATGTGTGACCTGGAGTAGTCCAACCATCAAGAGGATGGTACACCCTTGCTCTGCTGTCTTTGGTTGGAAAAAAAGCAAACAATACAATGTTGCATTTGATTCTCAATCAAAAAAAAAAAAAAAGAAAAAATCAAACCCAAGCTGCTAGTGAAGAAGCTACAAAGGATTTCCAATTGGTTGTAGAATTTCTTTTGAAGTTTATGTGGCTCATCATCTGAATCAAATTCTGCCCCATTTGTAGTAGAGAGTGCCCTGTGTGGCACTCAAGTCTCTCAAGAAATACTAACTGAAAATTAAGTACTTCAAAGCTTTACATTTCTTCTCCCTTTCACCCAAAAGCTTCAAAGCACTTTATAAGCGTGATGATAAAATCTCTTTAGCGTTCCCAAGACTTCAGCAGATGGTTCTAAAACTACTTTGAATGGTAGATAAACTCCCAGGCAGTGTGACCAGCTCAGTGAATTAACCCTAGAAACGGGCAAAGCGCTGGGGACAGGGCGGACTCCCCCCCACACACACACTCCCGCATTTCAGGAGGTTGCAGAGCTGTGCGGTTCCCTTCCCCTGCACCAGCTTCAAGGAACCACCTCGACAGGGGCGCGCCGCTTCCCAGGCGTGCAGTCTGCACCTTGGTTTGGGTGGCCAAAAGTACTTGCTGCCATTGCAGTCTTTCCTGAAGTCCTGCCCGTGGGGAGGCCTGTTTGTGCCAGGCGCCAACTCCCCGGCTGCGCTCGGCAGCGACGCTCTCCCCTTGCGCAGCATATGACCACAGTACTACTGTGAAGGGTGTTTCACGGTCACAAGGGAGAGAGCTAATTGCAGATACAGCTCTTGGAGAAGTAATTGCCTTGTTCTCCGATTTTTTCTTCCTCTGGCTCCTTTTTTTCCTTTTCCGCGTGAGGCCTGAAGCACATTTCCCAAGCAAGCAGCAAGGGAGCTCAGCGGCAGACCGCACGCTACCTTCCATCCGGAGCGAAAGCCGTTCAGTCTGTGACATAACACTATGGGAAAACCGTTATTCCCTTCTAAGGAGCAACCGAAAAGCACATGGAGAGTGCTGGCGGCAGCTCCCCCGAACGCTAACGCACCCTCCTTCCTGCACCCTGGGATTTCAGGGCTGTAGCGAAAGAGGGGATCAGCGACGGGGATGGCGACCGGAACCGGGAGAGCTGCCAGGGCCAGCCTCGGGGCCGCC
>JANHFX010018983.1:21654-66668 GCA_027560015.1 Chloroceryle amazona | reverse complement strand
TAAGGAGAATTTTTTTCACAGTGAGGGTGATGGACACTGGAACAGGCTGCGCTGGGGGGTTGTGGAGTATCCCTCTCTGGAGATGTTCAAGACCTGCCTGGATATGTTCCTGTGCAACCCAGTCGTAGGTGATCCTGCTCTGGCAGGGGGGTTGGACTGGATGATCTTTTGAGGTCCCTTCCAGCCCTTAATATTCTGTGATTCTATGATTTGTTGTGTTCATATGGTGTCTGGAACAATGAGGATTTGCAGCACTATTGCATATATAAGGAGTAATGCTTCCCGCCACCAGGCTCTTTTTCATGTTGGACCGAATGATTTTGTTCTTGAGAGTAGAAAATGTGGTGTTTTCTTATTTATGACAGATATTTCCTCAAAATAGCTTTTCTTTAAAAGTCTTGGAAGAAAGCTGCAAAATGACTCCATTGCAGCCCAAAGAGGAGGGCTACAGTCTGAAATTGTTCTACGCTTTTGAGCAGCAACAACAAAAATCATTCATTACTTAGTTTTAGATATAATCTAGAGTAGGAACATCAGGAAAAAAAAATTCTTTATTCAGAAGCACTCTTCAAGTAAAAAAGGACCATTATATGTGCACGTAGTGGCATAGTGGTTTTTGGTTTGTTGTTTGTTTTTTTGTCTTTTTTTTTTTTTTAATATGTAGTGGGTTTTTTGTTGTGGTGTTTGTTTGTTTGTGTGGGATTTTTTGTTTGTTTTGGTTTTTTTTTTTTCCCTTTTTTCCTTTTTTTTTTTTTTTTACTGTGTGGCTGTAGGGACATACACAGGGCACCTAGAGTTTTCTGGTTTTATATGTCCTTCTAGGAGGAAAGAAAGAGAGATAGATAGAAAACAAATGTTGCAGATTATTTTTTCACATACTTGCTACGTGTTAATATTGGAATAGAAAATGTGCAACAGCATTGACGTACTTTGAAAGCTGAGCAGTTACAAAGATTTTCAAGCAAGTTTCTAATGTATAATGCATGATTAATTTCAGTTGATTTCATTTGTTTGAAGTAAGCTGGAAAGCATCTTATTGTAACACTCGTAAGACAATATATTTGCTTAAGGCTTATTGGATTTTTTTTCTCCTTCCCTTCTCCCAGCACAGAACTTATAAAATGACAATATTGAATTATACAAAGTATTTTCTCTATTGAAAAAATCTGTATGTATTTTGAGGGTGTGGTTCTGTTGCTTGAATGTGAAAATTTGACCTCCAATCTGTACTGTGGCCACACACCACCTGTTTGCTGAAGAAAAAAAAAATCGGTGAACTTTTATGCTTCTCTTTCCATACTTGATGGTAAACTGAAGAAGTTATCAATATAACTTACCTACTTCTCATATGTGACCTGTGATTTGACAAGAATTTGATTTGTTAAACTGGATAATTGTGTATTGCTAAATTTTATTTTAAAGCATCCTCATTGCACTTTATTGTCAGTGAAGATAAGTTTTCTTGAATGATACAATTGTGTATATATAGTATATACTAGACCTATTTTTGTTAATTTGGGTAGTTTTCAGTAGCTTGATTCCATCCAAACACATGTGGGTTTTAAATTAAGCATTGGTATGGAAAACCTTAGGGTTACCAGGAGTTTGCTTAACACAAATATGATGTGAACATGTTTAAACTTTAATTAGCTTGTTGAGATCTTGAAGAGCAACCCTGGATTGAAGAAATACCTTTCAATTGATCAGAGTTTCTGAGGGTTTTTTCACAAATGCAGGCATGACTACCCTTATGCTTACCAAAAGCAGTGATCTTTAATGATCTCACGTGGCTGGCAGCCCAGATTCATCTGCAAAACAGCACTGTGCCCTGCAGCACTATACTGGGGTGTGTGCTCAGGTCTGATTCAGAGACCATCATCATTTCCTGCAACAGCTACTTAGTCTAAAGCTGCATAGCCTGAGATGTGACAAAATTGCAGTACAAGGTGATACGGCTACAGGCATTTGGACTATTAAAGCTAGAGCTGTAAAGGATATGACATCTAGCTTTGTACCATGCTGCAGCATGATTCCTTCCTCCACCACCAACGAATGATATGTTTCTTCCTTTCTACAGCTGTAAAATGTGCTGGGAGTTACTAATGAGAAGGAAGACCAGAATTTGTCCTTTGGAGAGAGTGACTACATTATCTGTTTTAAAGATATGGCTAATATACTGAATAGTCAGAGTTTAAAAGCAGAATATTATTTTCTGGAATTACTACCAGGACTTGCTTTTAGAGCTCTGAGTGGGTGATGTTTCAGTGTCTAGCTGCTGAGCTGTAATATCAAACATATGAGGATCAGCAGTGCAATGTTCTGTCCAGCTTCAGTTTTACAGAAGCTCTTGGGAGTTAGCAGAATTTGTCCTGATGATACTGTACCTCTCTGATCTTAAATATGTGTGAAGCTGCTAGTCTTGTGTTTGAATTTGTCTCCTGGTGGTGGTGGGTGAAATAGAGTTCAGAGAAGTATGCTATTTCTCTACAGAATACGAAGAAATAAAGAATCCGTGTCAATCAGTAAACAGTCTGCACAAGTGTGAAATGTAAGGCAACACTTCAGAAGGAAGAGATGATCAGGTTACACTGCTGTTTCACCAGACTGGAGGAGGAAATATGAATTGTATATTGCTAGTTTACCAACTAGGGTCTTGGGGCTTTATTGACAACTTTTAAAAATTTTATTGTCATTACTTTCTGTATCAGCTAAATTTATGCTAGTCACAGTGATGCAAGTGATTATGTCCTCATAAAAACAAGTCAGAGCTCTGTAATCAATTTCAACTAGCTTAAAAAAACAAATCAGTCACTTTTTAATTGGCCACACACCCATATGTACATCAAAGTAGTCCAGCCCTTCTAAACTCTGTGCTACCATTACCTGCACAGACTTTCTCAAGGTTTTGAAAGACTGAAAAATAATTTTGATTTGGTGTTTAGTTATGCATTTGTAGAAGGAAGATGATTAAAAAGCATGTGATTGTGTTAATATTAATTTATATAAATGCTTTATTATTTAATTTATGTCTTCAAAGGTAAAATTTGTTTGTATGTGTAGAGGTAATATTTTGCAGTTACAATTTGATGAAAGGATGATCCCAGTGGATGTGTCCCTAATATCCAAGACATTTGGGGGAGCGGCTATTGCTGATATTTTTTCTTTCTGATGTATGCCCACTTCTGTCTTTCAAGATGAATGTACACTGAGGTCATTTGTAATGATTATTTGAAAAGCTGAGCTAGAGTTTATGTTAATAGAGAGTTTAATGTTTGATTAAACTACTGAACCAAATTAGAGGTTTGGGGCCTTGTGTTTTTCAAAGTCCAGGAAATGAAGGATTAATGTTCAAACTCTCAGCATGTTCTTCCTTACTACTAAGAAGTTTAGAAGATCACAGAATGCTACATGTCACAGTTCTACTCGAACCTGTCTCCATCACATCAAATGGACAGTACGTGGAAGTTGTGCCAAAACAAGTTTTCAATGGAATAGAGTGGTTGTTTATTAAAACTGTTGAATTAAATTTGAATTGTAGAATTAACTTTCAGTTCTTTTCATCCATGCTGGCTAAGGTAACTGGTAATCTGCAAGGCTACCTACTGTCATTAAATCACTGGTATGAATGTCAGAATAGCAACGATGACAATGTAACCATGTGGCAGTACAGCCACACATACACCACAAGAATGAAACCCTACTCTGAAACATTGAAAACTTGGAGGTCTCGGGTCACTCTATGAATCCAAAGCTAGAACTTGAAGAACAACTGTGTGTTACATCACCACACAGCTGACAGTATGTTGGTTTCCTCTTAGTTTTCATCCAGTCTGGCTTATATTGGAACAAGTATTGTTTTAACAGTTAAATTTTAATACAGACATATTCCATCCTGTGCTGTGTAGTTTGAGAGGAAGTACTTCCTGTAATGTCTCAGGTTCTTTTTACTGACAGCAGCATTGCTAGATCTGGCACCTAAAGCTATTGCTGCTGTTGCATCAGGTAGGTTGTAGGCATTCGTAGCTGTGGACAGTAAGTTAAGTGATATGTTAGAAATTAAATGTCAGCTCTAATTATCACTGCTTGGGGTTTTTGTCTCTACAGTGGATGTGTCTTTATTAGTCATTTTATGTGATACTTCATTCTTGACACACCAGGGTGAATTAAAAAAATCTTCACTGTGAAATTGTTCCTCTTCACAATATTAGCTCACAGCTGTTTGCACACTATAAATCATATTACTGCACTCGTTTTCTTCCTTTTCTTTCTTCTGCACTGAGTCACTGGCATTTGCTTTCATGAGTCCTCTGTGACCTACTTCTATTTGTGAGCAAATAGTACATTACTTCAGTAGTAAAGTACTCCTTTCCTGGTTTGGATATTTTTACAGGGCAGAGTATATGCAAAATTTGTTTTCATAAATTATTTGTATACTATTTGCTGTGTTTAAGATGAACTCTCTTCTCTGTATGCTTGTGGGATACTGTATCATTGTATAGAACTAAGTCTAGTATAGAAAAAAATTACTAGAAATAAAAGTTAATTTTAAATTGTTATTTTGCCTTGTTTCTGTGTTCTTGGATTTTGATGAGAAAATTATGTGTCAGTGGCCACTCAAGGGATCAGGAGAACTATAAAAGGGAAATCGAGCTTACTTGGTCCTGAAAATTCCAAGTTTCTATGAAGTATGACTCAGAGAAATAAATCTTGGTAAAGATGAACTGTGGATGGGTTTCAGGGACCAGATTAATTCCTGGAGGTACACTCCATTTCACAAGAGCTCTACTTGGAGACTTGTAGCGTGGAATGCATACTGGGTTTTTGTGCTAGAAAAATGATACTCATTTTCCAGTTTCACTCAGATTTTCATGATGTAACCACGTGGATAAAATTAAGGTCAGATTGTTCTGGGTCACTAGTTGAGAGGAGAAAGGTTGCAAAGAAGAAAATTCTCCTCTCCCTGAGTAATTTGTTATCTTTTCTCAAAGCCTGTATGAGAGATTGCAATCCAGCACTATTGTGTTTTGATCTCCGGAAAATTTATTTTAGATAGGTTTAAGGGATTCTAAAGTTGTACTGTGTTTATGGTGAAGTAATCTGGATACTTGGATCATTAAGGTGGCATAGCATGTCAGGGGAAAGGGGACATTTGTTGGCATAACATGAACACTTTATCAGTGCTTACTTGGGATGGCCTAGGTAGTTTTTCTGACCATGAGGTAATCTGGTCACTTGAAACGTGTGCCACTGATTTAAAATACTGCACCATACTATTTTTAGTAGTATAAATGTGCATATATATATATAGAGAGAGAGAGTTAGGTCTGCGTTGGCAAACTGAAACAGGTAAATCATCTGGTCTTTCCTGGCTTGTGTGGGTTCTTGATGATTAAGCATTACCAAAAAAATCCAAACTATGAAATAAAGTGAGTGATTGGATGTCAGAAGCCTTGTGTTGTCATCCCCACTGATGACTATGCCTGGAGGTGTTTGAATTGCTTCACTGGAGATCATTCAGATGTTTCCCATTACCTCACCATGACTTTGCAGCAAAGCAGTGTGATCCGCATGTGTAATAGTTTGCCTTCCTCAGTAGATGTACTGCCGTGTGGAGCTGAACTTGCTCCCAGACCTAATCTACACCCTGTTTTTTATAGAATGGTAATTATTTGATCTATATCCAGTCAGTTAATTTTACTGATGTAACTTTGTTTGTACACAGTTACAGTTGAGAAAGATAGTTTGTATTCTCTTGGTTCATTTTTCAATCTGGTAAAATCTGGATCAATAAAAGACTTCTACTTCATGTGTAACTGTATCTGTAGAAGGGAGTATATATATGCTAATGTGACTATACGGGTATAGATACACAGATAACTACAGAAATTTGTGGTGGGAAGAAGTGATTGATGTAGGTTCTGTAATTTAGTAAATGGTGTCAGCCGTGTGCCATGTAATTATTTTTTCTGTTAAATTTAAATCTTTGTTAAATAAATATAATAATCAACAGTTATGTCAGTTACATAAGCTCAATTTTCATCTAGAAAAAGAAAAGATAAGACATATATCACTGTGTTTGGGAACTCCAAGGGCCTAAAGACTCGTAATTCGTTATAGCTGTTATGGAAAATGCCACCTTGCTGGCTGCATGTATATGACCTGTGGTGTCTTAACATTGTGACCATTGAGTGTTTGGTTGCTGACATTTCAGGATGACTTTGCAGACATCTGGTTCCTACTGAACAAACAGCCTCTTCATGAAAGCTGCCATAGCTGGCATTAATTGATGCCCTCTTCAGCAAGCTCAACAGACACCAACAGCTGAATGGGCACAATGAAAGGATTTTAGTTTTTTTCTCCCCTGGGAAAATAATGCTTCTAAATGCTTAATTATGATTTAATTAAAAAAACATTTGGTCAGCTGACAGTGGAAGAGAGGGAGAACGTGGGTCTTGGTAAAGAGAGAGGGTCTTTTGTTTGCAAACTAAATTTCTGAACTGCAGTCAATGTGTGCATGTTCAAATATGGGGCATTGATGGTGCTGCCAGAGGTCTTATGGGAACGGACGTAGTTTTCAGGTTGAATGCCTCCTGCTTAATTGCTCATATTCATGCTCCTAACCAGTAAAGGGCATAGTTTTCAAAGACCCGTATTTTGGCCTAAATAGCGATTTTTATGGTGTGTGTTTTGGGTTGGTTTTTCGTTTGTTTTTTTTTTTTTTTTTCATTAATTCTGGCTACTTATGTCCAAGCAAAAGATGCAATAGGATGTTAATTGCAAAATGTTTATTTGTATGGAAGGTGTGGTGCTTTAGTTATATAGTATTACCTCTTGCCTTTTTAAAAAGTTCAGCAACAAAAAGGAACAGGACCATTTTCCTGTTATTTGCATTAATTCATTTGAAGAATGGGTGCAAACTTAAATCGTTTGGTTTAAAATTTGGTGTTTATTGAAAGTTTTTAGCAATTCATACATGTAAGATGAGAGATAAACCACTACAGCTGATGCCAAAGTGCTGTAGAAGGAATGAAGCTTATTTCCCTCATGTGTCAAATGCTCAGTAGGCAACTCTGCTTCATCGTTGTAGTTCTTTGTGATCTGTGGATGCGCATCCTCACTTCTGGTTCTCAAGGGGTTAAATAATGGCAGTTCTCAGGACTTCCCGCTCTTACTGGGAGAGTGTGTCCACTGGACATTAACATCCTTGAATGCTTTTCCTTCTTTCCCCCTCCCTCCCTGGGTTGCAGCAAAAGGAAGTCTGTTTTTGTTGTTGTTGTTGGAAACTACTTTCAGAAGTCTTCTGCTGAATTAAGTTGCTTAAGGTGGTAGCTCACACAGATGTACTATTCCACTGTCGTTCCAGATTTTTTTTAAAGATTGTGGGTCCTGACAGTTGAGTAGGAGTAGAGGGGAGGGGGAAGCTTGAAGATGCCCCTTCACTAGGAAGCATCCAGTGTACTTGCTTCTGTTTTCAGAATTGCGTGAAGCATTTTTTTCTTCAGTGGTGATATGCCTCATGTATTTAGGTGGGATTAACAGTGATTTTGGTCAACACGGGTGAACCCTGCTTATGCCTGTGCATGTGTAGACTGTCATTTCTGATGGCCATGTGCTTCTCTTGAAGATCTGAAGATTATAGAAATGGGAGCTTTGGTGCAGGAAGCATCAAGGTTTGCTACATTGGTATTTGTGAACCTTCTTACTCCATGAGTGATTTTTCAGGTGATGGAGGCTGAGTCCTTCTGGCTCAGATGTGCTCCAGGCCTGACTGTGGAGGTGGGAGTGGACCCAGGTAGTTCTCCCATAGTGGTGAGCAGCTGTGGCAGTACCCTGGGAGACAGCTGTCCTGATGCTTCATTAGGAGTCTGGTGAGGTCTGGGGCAGCTTTAATGGAACTGTGGATGAGTGTATTTGCTTCCTCCGAGACACTGGAACTATGCTGTGCTCAGTATGCTTAGGGCACCCTTTGCAAGAGAGATGAAGGGCTTTTTCTAGTATACTGTCTGCACTCTTTGGCAGTCAGGGTGGAGGTGTCACCAACTAAGTGCCTCCAAACAGAATAGAGCAGGACTACAGTGTCATGCCTACCGAAAATGTCTGTGTTAAAAATGGTATACACATCTTTCAGGTTGTAAAGCAAAGATCACAGTTTGAAACAAACCATAGTTGAATCATTTGCTTAAGTTTGTTCATAAGATGAAAAGGATATTTATGAGAGAAGACAAAGAAGAGTTTTTTTTCTTTTTTTTTTTTTCTTATTTTTCCAGTGAGTGAGTTTACAGACTTTAATACCATGTGTTTCTGTTTTGTCCTGTTAAACTTTATTTTACTTCTCTATACTGTGCTGGTTGTGTAGTGCCATGAAAAAGTTGCATTGAAGTGCTGAATAATGAAAGGCTCATATAAGATTTTTAAAAAAATGTAGTCCAGAGTTCTTTTAATTTTTCTGTTCTAGCATTCTCTTATTGTAGCCTGCATTCTGCCAGAAAGTTAAAGTTATAGATGTACATGCATGTACACAGTGTCTTGCTTTTTGGATGTGAATGAGCTATATGAGCTATGATATTTATCTTATTTTCAGTGTGAATTAACTAAAAAGTTAAGTAGACTAGTTTCAGGAGAATCATTACTCTAGGAAAGGCAGAAGTCTCCCAAGAATATTCATCAACTCAATCAAAATATATTAACATCCAATACAAGTTATATTTTGCGCACAATCCTATTTTTAAAATAGGAAAATGAAGATACAGATGGCTTGTAGAAGTTTTTTAGCAACTTTCTTAATGTGTTGGATGCTTTCTAGCAGGGGAGAGTACATTATTTAGCAGTTAGCCTATAAGTATTTTACCTCTCAATCAGAAAATAAACATTGATATGAAAAAGTATGTTAGCTTTAGCAAATAGGAATAAAAAACCCCTAAAAATATTAGACTCCTTTATTCTTAGTAGGTTTGTTTTGGGAAAGTAGTTTTTTTTTTTTCAGTCAGGTGCGTTACTCTGGCATTTTCTTACCTTTCACTCCTTAAGTCTTTGGTAGCATCTGCTAAAGGTTTAAAGGCAAGACATTTAACCATCATTTGCTCCCTCATAGTTTTGAAAGGTTTAGAGCTACAAAATTTAGCAATGGAGGAAAGAAGCAGTTCTGCCTGGGCTTGCTACTCTGTTGAGTAAATATGAATTGCTATGATTTAATGGTAGTAGAAAGGAGTTGGGTATAAATATAAGTTATTTTAGTGGTTAAACTAGAAAAGAACTACTGGCTTTGAAAGTGAAATCATGTAGAATATACTTCAGGCATCTCTGAATTTTCTATCCCTGAATTTTAGGATATGGTTAAATTAGTTATAATTCTTCATGATTGTTAGGAAGAAGGGGAGGCAGAAGTGGGGGTGGGGTAAAAAAAAAAAAAAGCTCAAACTGTCCTAAAAACCTTGTGAAGTAACGTAGGGAAAAATCTAGGAGCTTGTCTTTTAGTGGCTTTTCTCAAGGGAAGAGTCTCAAGTGCAGTGCAGAGCAGACTGTTTCATGTTATAAAGTGTACTCTGTGGACTTCTGGTTTAATAAGACTCTGATTCTTTTTATGTGAAAGTAGCCTTGGAAAAACATATTATTTTGATGGCTATACACAAATTGAGATTGAAAGGAAGATGAAGCAAAGCATGACTTCTGTTTCAAGATCTAGAGCAGACTTAAAATTGTTCTCTTCTTTCCCTTGCCCAACTGGAAGTGGATTGGTTATTTCTGAGGTGTGTCCTAGACATCTACTGAGGCACCAGACTTTTGAGGATGGCCACTTGTATAACCCCATGATGATTTCAGTTCATGGCAGGCTTTAACCCTTTGAGACTTTATTAAGCATTGATGCTATGCACACTCTCTTAGCCAAGAGAAGCACACCCTAAAGCTACACTCTGCTATTTGGGGAATGCTTTTGACACTGAGAATATCCGCCTGGCTTATCATCCTGGCCCACTAGTTCCCTGATATGTTGTGAGGTATGAACAGCAGTGCTCAGACCTGTGGTTGTTGGGCAAAACCACAAGCAAGCAAAAAACCAAAGAAAGCAAAAAGGTTGTAGGTCTAAGTGGAAAACAGAATGAGAAAGTTGGGGAGGTGAACAGGGTTTCACTGTGGTAGGTATCTGGATAAACAGGTCTTCTGTCTGTAGTTTGGAGACACTCCCATATTTTATCTTAATTCTGAACTATGCTGGCCTCACTTTCAACCAGAGTTACAGACAGCTCAGGATATGTGCTTGGCTCCCCAGCAGTACTGAAATGGCCTGGGGAATTGGCTGTGGTTAGTTCTCAAGTCTGGGTGGATGATGTTCAAAGGAAATATGGCTGGAGCGGGACCTGTTTGTTTATTAGTTTTGTTTGGGGATTTTTAAGAGCTGGACTGAGTAAAAATTGCCAGTGTATGCCTGCTCCATTCACTGGGAATGTGGAAAAGGCTCTTGCTCTGTACCTTAACTTCATCTAATGACTGAAGGCTGAAAATCCCCCCAGCTACCTCCTCCCTGACTTGGTTTTGCAAGCAGCAGCAGTTATGGAGCATCATCCTTGCTCTCAAACTGAGGACAGAGCTGGCAGCAAGCACCACCTGTGACAGTGTCTATGCTACAGCCTGGCAGAGAGAACTCCAACTTGAGATGGAGTGGAGACTCTGGAGGGAGCAGCAGCAGTGAATGGCATCCAGCAACACTGACTTGCCTCCCTCTGCTCCCCACACTCCCCATTTTCTCCCAAGCTATTAATGATGAGCAAGGGGCCAAAGTGAGAACATCCGTCCCCTAGCCTGACCACCACAACATAAGAAACGTCTGGGTTCACCTCTTATCTTAAGAGATGCACTGGGAGCTTCTAGTCTAGGATCAAAATCTGAAATTATTTTGGTTAATATGAAAATGCTGCAGATGGCCAAGAGCACAGTGAGACCTTTAAAGGTCCTGTCCGTGCTGCAGTCTTGATGGGCAGGCGCTCAGTAAATAAGGTATTTCCTGTCTAATGCAAATGGTTTCTTCAGTGTTATCCACTTTGCAAGTCAAGACACTACTTCATTTGGTTAACACCTCCAAACTATTGAAGCTTTGATCTACACAGGTGTGATGGTTGACACTTTGTCTTAAGATAACATTTGTTAAATATTGCAAATCCATCACTGTGACTCCTGATCTTTTTTTTTTTTTCTTCCAAAGGTGTTTCTGCCCTTTTCTGCATCTCTGGAATTATGTAGAATAAAGATAATCATACTTAGCAATAATTTAGGACAGCCACGTGTACATTCCTCTACTTCTAGTACTAGCTTCCTGCTCTACATTTCTATTTTGAAAGAGTAATATTTGTACATCAAGGAATTTAGCTAAATATCTCAGTACAGTAGCAAGCATGCTGTTCACCTAATAACTTGGTTTATGTCTCTTCCCAGAACACAGATAAGATTAAAAAAGAAATTCAAGAAGTAGTAGGTTTTAAATTTATCCTGTCAGAATGTTCTCAATAGGTTGTATGATAAAATGAAAAAAGTACATTTTGTGGATAGTGAAGCAGAATTGCATAGTGGGCTGGTTTATGATCCTGAGTGGTTTTTGTCTGCTCTCCACTCCCTGCCTCTTGATACTTTACTGATTTTTTATATTTTTTTTTGTATGAGAAGAAGAAAAGATATGGATCAAAATTGCTTAAGAGTAAAAGTGAGCATAGTCACTGGAGTTGAATACATTGAATACACCTAACTAGCAAATACAGTTGAAGATGCTTAATGAAGGATTTGTTCATTTGTTTTGTAGCACACTTCAGGGATGGAGACTGAGAGGCCTACAGCATAAGAAGTTCATGTTTGCAACAGTTTTCCTCAGGTCTGAACAGCAGAGATTATTTTTTATTTTAGAAAGTTGAAGGACAAGACTGAGGTATCCTCTTTTGTATGGTTGAGAAAAGATGAAGTTCTTGTGGCATTCAGGCAGGTAGGTGGTAGTAATGGCAGGAAAAAGGCACAAATGCCTGAATACGAAGCAAGGACTCAGCTTCCAAACGCATACCTGGACAGTTGCCACAACTGAAACTGTGGTGTTGCAAGGATTCAGGACAAATTCTGCCGAACTAGGACTGCCAGCAGCTGCATACTTCATTGTGGTGTGTCATGTTCATCATGTTTTGACAGCACTCTCATTTCTTCAGACTAAAACTGGCCTCATATTTAAGTTGACTAAACCTTAAATACAAAAGAATAAAACCTGTATACCTACATTCTAACACTTAAAATATAAATCTCAAGACCCATTTTTTTCACAGCTCGTTAAAAAGCGATTTGGAATAATTTCTCCCAGAGAGTGGGATACATAATAAATAGAATTCCTGTCTGTATGCATATTTTTTTTTAATATTGGATTATATATGTGTTTTATTTATATAATTACATGTATATATTTTACACATGGAAATATGGATGTGCGTATATATGCTTATATGCATATCTAAGTGCATGCAGCAATTTCAAAGTGTATGTGCAGTTATATAGTCTAGTAAAAATATATCAAAAATTAGGTGATACTCAGTGGATATGAATGTGGAATATAGAAAGCCATTAAAAGGGCAAAAAGAAAATTCTGGGTGTTACCAAATTTTACCCGAATTCAGATGGTTTCCATGTTTTTCTCAATGGTTGTAGCACCTTGAGAATTTACTTACTTCAGTTTAGGAAATATCTTTCAGAATTGTAAACCTTTGCTTCCTTATTTTTCATTCGCAGCTTATAGTTAGAAAGGGGGAGCAAGAAATAGAACTGAATAGAACCTGTGGATTTAGCTCATGTAACGCTAATTCCTCAATATTCAGAAAGGAACATTCTTGCTTGAATGACTTCATTTCATGAGGTGATCTAGGTGTGAAACTACCATTAGCTGGACATGTATTACTTCTGACTTTTGAGATCAGGAGATGCTTCATCAAATACAAGCTTAAACGTTCCTTCTGACAAGGAAGCTGTTGCAGTATCAGTGTGTGACATCTCTCCGTGGCAGCTGGTTTTTGCCTTTGTTTGAGTTAATGTCCCACAGAACTTGCCTGAATTCTATAGAGCTTGGAAATACCAAGCTACTTTTTAGTGTAAAAGGCTTCTATTTCATCAAAACAAAAACAAAACCTCAAAACAAAGCAAGCTAAATTTTTCACTTAAATATTTTATTTCTTTAAGTCAGTGCTGCTGTGTGCAGGGTTGATTGACTCTTAAGTCTTGCTTTTCATGAAGTCATAGGTCAGTTAATATAGCTGAAAAATAACTTGAATTTAACTTTCCTGTACAGACAAAGTTGCCACATCTCAAGTCTTGCTAGGGACAGCATATTCCTCCCGCAGTAGTTTTCAGCTATGCAGTTTTAACATGGGAGAAATATATAACCATCTTTTCTACCTCTAGAAGCTTTATGAGAATGTTGGTTTGCATTATTAGTCTCTCTTGTGTCTACATGGTCAGGCTTTGCATTCTGGGTACAGCAGTAGCTTAATTTCTCTCCCATTACATTAGGAAAAAAAAATTTTTGTTGCAGACTCTCTTAAAACAGGACTCTGTTTTTAATTTTTATCTTCAGCTAAACTGCTGTATTACACTGATACCAAGCAAAGAAGCTGTGTTGCAGAGTAATGCTGTGCCTGGCATAGTCTGTGAAAGGTGGTGAACTGTCATTATAGCTTACAGTCCAAATCCATCTTCATTACATGTGTAAATATTAATAATTGACGATGTTGAAATGAAATTATAAATGATTAAAGCAGATGCCAAATTTCCCATGGAAAGCATGGCCAGTAGTAATCTGTGTCTATATAGCCTTCTTTCTCTACTTTTATTGGAAAAAAACCCCACCAATTAACCTTTACTGCCAGTGATTTGCTCACATATTAACCCTCATTCTGCGGCAGAAACTTCCATTTGAATGCACATCTCTTGCACTTTTTGCCATTTCTTGATTACTGTGTCAGGAAACCTACATTTAATACTTCATCTGTCGATGAAATACTGCTTGCCCAAGAAGAACTGAATTTCTGCTTCAACTTTTTGTTCTGTTTAGTGCATCCAAGATCTTGTGTTAGTGTAGCACTCTTTTAATGGCCATGCTAGTACTTTGTCATATACTTTTCTGGTTTCAGTATAACAGTTCCTGTCATCTCTGCCCAAATGGCTTTTGCCTGATATGAGAAGCATTGTGGCTATTTAAAGAGCAAGGTAATCAAGCTTCATGCAACTGGATTGTATTTTTCAGCAGCTGTAGTTCAACCTTGTTTTGTGATTAATGAAGTTGAACTCAACACACTTCTTGCCATCATGTCCTCTGTTTTATCATGAGTACTTCTCGTGGGAAACATTGATCATCTGTAGCTGGAGGAGAAGTGACTTGCAGGTTAGTGGATTGGGCCTGGTACTGGAGCTGGAATGGAGAAATTCCCCAGCAGTGGGACATGGTGAGAAGTCAGGGTAGGGAGGAGAGATGTAAGTGGGCAGGAGCATCAGTGGCAGAAGGCAAGAGGTAAGGCAGAACCTGTCTGTGGGGAATTTGGGAACCAAGTAGGAAATTATGATTGGTATTACAAGATCTGGGTTTTCAAGGTTTATGCTTCCCTAAGTTAAAATCCTTGTAGACTGTTCCTGCACTGCTCTAACTTTCCTCCAGACAAAGAGGCTTTCCTTCAGGGCTACCCCTTATCAGTAGGATATCTTGTCAGATTTGAATGGGAGATGAATAGTTTTAAGAAAACAATAGGAAAAAGTTACCCGATGTGTTCAGAGATGTAGGAAATGTAGGAAAAACTATTTTGTCTGCAGAATAGCTTTAACTTCTGAGATTCTTTTGTATACGGAAGATTGCTGCTTCAAGGCTAAATGCAATTCGGTATGTAATGCTTTGATGCTTCAGTAGTGCAACCCAGCTTCCTATTTGTGGTGTTCTAGCAGTTTAGATCATTTTTCAATGTTGCCTGAAAATTTTATTTTTTTTTTTCCCCACAAACAGCCTATTCTATAATAGTATTATTCTGGGGAAGGAGTTGTGTCTCACAGATTATACAGGATGGGTAACATTGTTTCAAAATCTTTGTTAAACAGAACTGAAAAAACTAAGCAAGAGCTCTGTGATGGATTTGTCCTTTCATGCTTACCTTTCTGGTAAGACAAATAGAGGAGACTTCATATTTTTTATTTTCTATTTCTCAGTTGAACATTTAATTAAATTCTCCATAAAGCAGCAGCCACATCTGAGCAAATAGGAAAGCTTTTTTTGAAGTGTCCGTTAGGGGAAAGTTTTCTCATTATACAAGTTTGTAATTGTGAAAGGTAATGCCATCATACTCTACAGAAATAATTCTTAAAAGTAGCACCCCCAAAAAATCGATATAACTTCATTAAATATCTTTGATAAAGATTTATGAAAGGTGTTGCACTAACTTCACCTGAAGAAAGTGAAGTTTGAATTTTATGTAAAAGTGAATACAAGGCAGTCATTTATATAAAGAGGCTTACAGTCTTTGCCAGACTGCCCAATTTCTATAGGTAAGATCAAATGATACTGCTAAACATGTATCTGGAGTTGTATTTATAGCAAAATGAGTGAAGTGTGCCTAGGAGTTGTTGAAAGGGATGTTCATTTTGCTGAAAACATATCCAGGGATTACATGCTTAAAATATATCCCCTCTTTGTGACAGGAGATGTGGTCATCATTTAGATCCCAAAATTTAGCCATGCAAAGCTGCTTTAAAGCTCGATACTAAACCATGTCACTAAGCACCAGTTCCACACGCCATTTAAATGCCTCCAGGGATGGCAGCTCCACCACTGTCCTGGGCAGACCATTCCAGTGTTTGATATCCCTTTCAGTGAAGAAATGTTTCCTTATATCCAGCCTGGACCCCCTGTGGTGCAGCTTGCATCCATTCCCTCTGGTCCTGTCACATGTCACCAGGGAGAAGAATTTGGACCATTCTTATTTAGAGATGGAGGGAAAAAATGCAACTTTGAAATTTTTGTCTAATGAAATATTTGCTCAAGTTCCACCATTTAAGAACTAGAATTCAGTGCTCAGCATGTTAAAAATACTTGTAGAAAGCTGAGCTTAATCTAGATGGATTCCTAAAAATGCATTTATATAATTGCACATTTAAGAAGTTCTCCCTGCTTGTTAAACTTAGAAATTGCAGTGTCTTAACCAGTGCTCTAAATGCGAATATTGCAGTCATTTCATGCTTTCTTTTCTTCTGTAGATCTGCAGTGATAAGTACATAATCTTGAGTTAATTCATTGTTTAATTGATTATAATAATTAAGTGATATGGCAATTCATTGTGCAGTCCATGCAAATGAATTGCATTAACCCATTAAACAATTGGGAATGGAGCTCCTGCTGCTTCACAAAACATTTTTCAAGGGGAGATTGGCTTTACTGTTTGAAATTTTTTTTTAGAATTATTTTTGGCATATTGCAGGTATCTTCTATATCTTGCTTTCATACTCAACATTTTTTTTTTTTTTTAATTTTCTGTAGTTCCAGTACTACTTTGGACTACTTCAGAATGTGTTTTGTTTAGCTGTTTATGTTGTTAAACTCCATCCTTTCTTCTGTATTTTGACTTGCACCATATCAAGGCTAATGAGTCTTGCTTTCTGGATATTACACAGGTTCTGAATCTGCTTCTTTTGGAACCTACTGTGTTAATGAAATGATTTTATGTATTAATTTTTCTCCTTTCAGTGATTTTGAGTTTTTTCCTAAATCTTTACAGAATAAAAAATCTGATTGCATTGTTGTAAACATTAGCATATACACTTCACTTTATACATGATTGGAGTGTCTTTGATTTCTAGATACTGTTTTCCTTTTGCGTGAATGTTTGTGGTGCTGGGAATTTATGGTTGTGAGAATATTCATGATAGCAGAAAGAGGAAAAAACACTTCTGCCAACAAATATTTAAAAGCTCTATGATGTACTTAAGAAAAATATCTCTGTTCCCAAGTTTAATAGATGTGTTAATTTACTATTTATCTTGCCTAATGATCTTGTGATATGGGAAATTAGTGGCTTTGCAGATGAAAAATGGATGAGTAAAAAAATGCATTAATCTTCTTAGGCATCATCTGTTCCATTGACAAAAGGCACAGATGTGAAATTTATCTCAATAATTAGATTTATAATTATTGTATCATTCTCAGATAGATAAATCATTGCTTTTTGTGGTATGTGATTTGGAGCTGCAGTTCATGCAGCCAAAGTAGGTTTAATCACTGAATGGTGCTTCTAAGCTTGAGACTGTTTTTTACATCATGCTTCTGGCTTTATATATTATAAAAAGTATATGGCAGAGAAAAAGCAGTCAGGGAAGAACATTTTGTAAATGAGTCTGAAGGGGAATGCTGGTCTTTGCACACAACAGCAAACATGCAAGCCTGAAAAGTATCAATGGTGCATTTTCTTTGGAAACTGCTGTCTTTGCCATTATCCAGTATGATTGTAGACTTCCTGGACATGCCTTCAAAAACAATAGTTCTGATTTTTAATAGGAGACTGGGAAGTGAAGGAACAAAGTAGCAGAATCTCAAAATGTCCATATGCCGTACATGCTGAATTTCTGATGCTAATGTCTCATTTCCTCTCTTTTTGCCCACAGTTGCAGAACAAGCAACAGGAAGAGTCTGATGGGCAATGGCCAGTCTCCAGCTCTACCTCGGCCTCACTCACCACTCTCGGCTCATGCAGGTGATTTTTATATCTCTACTAGTACTGCTATTACAAAATTCTTAAAATTTCTATATAAGAAAACAAAACTTTTTTTTTTTATTTTTCCACTGTTTGTAGTAGCAAAAAGTTGCATAAGATCCATACAACTTTCTGTTTTGTTTAGATTCATAAATCTTATGTTGTGATAAGAAGCAGTCCAGAAGTACATAACATGGATCATGTATCTTTTTTTTTTATTTCTTCACCTTGCATTCTAACATTCTGGTGCATTTTCTCTCTCTACCCCACCCCCACTTCCCTTTCTGGGCCTAGTTCAGATTTAGAAGTATAATAAACAGCTTGCACACATACAAAGTTAGTGGAGTTGGTGAGTAGGGTATTACATACTGTTCCTAGTGCTTTTGCTCCCTAGGATTTGTAGTGTTAGGCACGTTGCTGGAAATGTCTGTGCTTCACTTCACATGGTAATAAATTGATAATCATTTTGGTTTCCTTCAAAAGCACCTGAAGCTCTCAAAGTTTGAATGAAAATCCATAAAGAAGTATTTTTTTTATTATGATTGGCTTATTTAAAAAGGACTATTTTTAACCTATTAAAACAAATTTTATAAATGGTTTATTGTCTCTTTATGTTTTTTGGTCATCGGCTGTAAATACATGCCAAAATGAAAG
Source organism: Chloroceryle amazona (assembly GCA_027560015.1). Classification (NCBI taxonomy): domain Eukaryota; kingdom Metazoa; phylum Chordata; class Aves; order Coraciiformes; family Cerylidae; genus Chloroceryle; species Chloroceryle amazona. Next base: position 48,276 of record JANHFX010018983.1, on the reverse strand, counting down.
GCCCCACACTAATCCTTGTATAGGCAATGACAATATTTTGGAGAACTGCTCTCAGGTGGAGGCTGAAAGAGAAGATGCAGAGTTTCAGTTGAATTTTTGAAAAGGATGGTGAATTTAATAAGGCATCTCCACTTTTCTTGTGGAAGCAACATTATTAGAGAAAATTTGGTGGTGGTTTTCACTCTGAGTAGCAGGCTACCACAACTAGGAATCCAGACAAAATGAACATTTGTGGAGTTCAAGGCAGCAGAATATCTAAAACAAAGAAAATCATGGTGCAGCCTAATTTAAAACTGAAAAATAAAATGTTGGAATGTTTCAGATTTGTCTCTGGGTCCCCCAAATACAGAAATCACCACTTGGAATGAGGGATCTGTGGTCACCACAGAAAGAGGCTTTAGTTGTGAGGTGCTGACCTAATGAAAACAATAAGCATGCCTGCTGGGAGAACTAGCATGTCTGCTGCTGTGAATGGAAACCGATGGCTTTGAACCAGCAATGCCTGAGAGGCTTCAGAAGCATGGGGTAACGGGCACATGTTACCTGGGACCTGAATATAGGTTGTGTATTTTATAAGTGCTGAAGCATTGCTGTCTGGCAGTGGACTTGCTTTCAGCAAGTTGCTCCATCTTTTTGAATCAATTTCTCAAACCATAAAAGAGGAATAATATTGCTGATGTCACAGGTGTTGATAAGTGGCTCTGAAGGTGAAAAACTGATACTGTAAAGACTACAGGTTGAGTGTAAGCTATTCTTTTCCTTAAACTCAGCAGCATGTATTCCATATTCAAAAACATACTGCGAAAATTTGCTAACTCTTCCAGTTACACAGGGTACAGTACTTTCTCCTAATGCTGATATGTTCTCCAGAGGTGTGTGTGCAGAACACTTTAGCAGCTCTGGGAAATCTCATATGTGATGGCAATTTGCATGTGTATGGCTGACTCTGTTATTAGCTTGCCTCTGTGGTTAATTACCGTAAATATTTGCACAGCCATTGGCTCTTAGCTCAGCTGGCTAGTGTGCCTAGACTAGTCCCCTGAAGGGACAGTCTCGAGTTAGTGTGCTCAGAGTCACCTGTGACAGGCTTTCTTCTTTGACTAGTGATCAATTAGACACTGACTGGAATTGACTTGGTAGGCAAAATTTTTCTTCCTTTTTTTTTTTTAATTTATACTTTGAATCACTACAGATGTCATCCTAATTCACTCAAATAAAAAAAAATATATGCAAATTCTGTGGTTAAAAGCACAGCACAGCCACATAAGTTATGAATTTTCATCTACATACACAGGAGGAGTTCAGTGTCTTAAGTTTCTCAGAACTGGTAACCTCAGTCTTAACAGAAATTGTGAGGTGGTGGTCTTTTTGGTTGTGGGTGTTTTTTTTGTTGTTGTTGGGGTTTTTGTTTTGTTTTGGGTTTTTTTTTTGTTGTTGTTGTTGGAGTGGTTGGGTTGTTTTGGTGGTTTTGTTTGTTTGGTTTGTTGTTTTTTTTGTCAGAACCATCAAGTCTTTCCCACACTGACACCTGCACGCTCAACTCATCTCCCTGCTCTCTTGGGCCCCCTGTACTGGAGGCCTTGTTTCTTGTGAAGTACAATGGACAAGAGACAGCTGTATGGCCTGTGGGTTTTATTCCTTGTGGCAGTCCTTGGCTCAGAGGTATTACTCAAAGTCCAAGGGGCCTCCTTGACTCCATTGAGAAAATCTGGTGTATGTTCTATACAGCTAGATGATTTTAGGGTCTTTTTTGGCTATGTCCAGAAAGCAGCTGGGAATGGTGAGATTTTACTAGAAATGTTCTCTAAATTGGAAGTGTTGATTTTGCAGCCTGCACCAAATCTTATACCAGGAGTGTGTACTACAAGCTCTTAAGTCTCAGAGGAACTGGAGATGACCCTCTTTTGTAACACCTTCACATCTTCCTTATTATTGTTTGCTGTTGGAGGAGGAAACAATAGACGTTGAGAGAGAGGGAAACAAAATAGTTGCCAGTCCTAGAGGAGGATGGATCAAGCTAAATGTGCAGTGAAATATCAGTACTGATATTAATTTAAAACAGACTGAGTCACTAGACTGCCCTTGACTGAAGTCTGATAATAACATGCATCTTTAGCAAATATGACCTATTAAGATTATGTAGAATATGGAGGACATTAGGGAGATCCTACTCTAGAAAAGGTTTTTTTGCATGTTGTCAGAGTTCAGTTTTATGCAAGGAATCTGCCCAGGTATGAGTGTGGGTGCAACAGATTATGTTGCTTGGATGCTACCCTAACCTCATGCAGTGTTGTACAATTGTTTGCCACTGGCCTGTCAAAGGAAAAGACTGATTCTGGAACCTGCTTTTCAAAGGTCTGAGTGTAACTGATGACAGAGAGAACTTGAGCTATTGAGGATTCTCTCAATCCCACCTGTCATTACAAACATACAGTTCTTTCACATCACACCTTATGATGTGTGATTCTTTCCTTGCTTAGTTCTTTGCAGCAGTTGTCCTGGCTGTAGAAGAGAGAGAGGTTGCAGCAAATCCAGGCTGTCAGCTTTCTTAGCTTTTTCAGTCCTGTTTCATCTTCTCAGCATCTCTGTACATGCATTGAGAGCAATTATGTTTCCACTTTGTTTCTATTATGTGTTTCTCTTCATTAGCTTGCTTCCCTCTTTAGAAAAAGCCTAACATGTTTCTGGCAGTCTTTAAAAAAATCACCAGTGAAGACTTGTGGACTCTTAAAGTTCTACTATATTATGCTTTAGCCCCTTCTCTTACTTTTTTTTGTTCCTTGAGGACCTTATTCAAAAGGTGGAATTCTCTTCTGGAGCAAATAGAGGTAGTGCTTTACAAGTCCTTTGCAATACTTAAGGAAGATGAGCTGTTTTGAATGCAGAGTCAGAACACAGTTCATCTGCCAAGCAGCTGGGTTTTAGTTGAAGTATAAGTCTGTCTTGTGGTTCTCTTTCAAATGTGTTTGGAAACTTAAGTTTGGCACTTATTTAATATGCCTGGGCATAGTTGTTTATACTTAACATCATTTTAGGCCGCAATTTATGATATTCAAGTATTTACATCCATATGCTGCAAGATTACATATTACTGACTTTTCATGTCTTGAAAAGTTTGCTGAGCTTGGGTTTAATATGTCAGGGTGGCATCAGATTGCCCTGCTACAGCCTGTCTTCTGATACAGCTTTAAGAGCAATCACATTTGCTTTAAGGTGAGAGATTGAAAGGGAGGTTTCTGAGGCCATTTTCAAGGTCTGGACATACTCTGAAATCATTTGGCTTTTATTTTGGAAAGGGAGTGCCTGGAGGTTCTTTGTTGGGGCACCTTTCTGATTCCACAAAATAGGATAGTGAAGGACATAACCTGCTGTGGTTTGAGTAATTCATATGGAGAGATGGATAGATCATGCATGACCCTGATTGCTCATGTCTTTTTAAAACCATTTTGGATTCTGGTTTCATGCTATCAGTGTTTTTCCGCCAGATTTGTTTTTCTTATGATGTTGTATCCTGGTACGGTACTCCCTACTGTCAGGGTACTTCAGCCATCTCTGGGGAGAGCCTGCTGTTAGTTCCATTAGATGCTCATATTTAAGTGGACTGGGTTCTCGAATGCATGTTTGTATTAATTGTTATTGCAGTGCCTTGTCTCTTTATTATGGGTTATTCAAGCTGAAGGGAGTCAAGATTGTCATTCTTCAAAATCCACCTATGATCAATTTCTATTATCATCTTAATAATCTTCAGTGATATCCTGGGCCATTTTTGTATAGTCCTAGTAAGACTGTTGGTGTTGCTTGGGAATTCAGTGTCTCAGAGGCATCTGAAGCCAGTTATTTTCATCCCTTAGGATGAATATACACCCTTGGATCTACAAACAACCTATTCCCTTCTATGTTAATTCATTGCTTCTTGGGAGAACAGACAAAATACATACTTAGTTACCATTGCTTGCTTCTCATACCTGAGGAGAATTTTATTTGGACCGCTAGTTTAAGCAACATGTTGTTTTTTCCCCAAGACCTCACATCTCCAAGAACAAAAAAGTGCTATGCATCCTGTGTCAACTGAAGCAAGGTGTGTGAAGGTATGTTATAGATCTCAGGGTGGAGCTCTCTTAAAGTGCACTGCATTAGCACTCCTGCCAGTATCTGTGACTTTGCTTAAGAATGTTTTCATCTTTGGTATCTGCAGAGTAATCATTTCGAGGTCTGGATGCACCTTCAAAAGCAATGTGCCATTACTTCAGACCTCTTGAAAAGCTCAGGTTGTACTAGGTAATCTCAACAATCTGGACTGGAGTTAGCCAGAACATATTGGATGTGACAAGTATTGCTCTATTTAGAAGAAAAGCTTCTTGAACAGAATCATAACTATTTGAGATGCATTTTATACACTCGTTCTTCCTTGTAGTCATGTTTTTCTCCCAGATGCAGCCTGAACTGAAGGCAACAGCTAGCTTCTCTCTAGTTTAGATAGACATTATTTGAGGAGTACCAGTGGCCCAAGTTTAGGATGATGAAGATTGCCCCATATAAGGAAGTTTTATAGAAGTCTCAGGCAAATTTTTCCTCCCTCCCTGGTTTTCATTGTTTCCACTGGAGATAATATGGGATTGTTCCTACACAGGAGTCTGTTGTTAATCTTTACAGATGAAAGCCAAATTGGACAAACACTGAATATTTGTGAAGTTTTTTAGTTGCTAGCCTTTGTCTAGCCAATGTCTCAGCCATTCTCAGGTTCATATGGTAGGGTGGGAGGGAGAGACAAGTGAGACAGCACCACACTGATGAAGTAAGTATATTGTGTAGGGTGCAGATAGTGCACAAGTAGCACCTGTCAAAGAAGGGGAACATTCATTTGTAAGCAACAGTGACCATGAAGTCTTGTGGGTTATGATAATGAGTTATTTGGACCTTACTTGGACTTTAAGTCCAGGACTTGGGAGCATGCAGAGATACGTAAGATTTGAGACTGAGAGTTAAAAAACAGATAGCAAAAAGACAATATATACAGCAGATATATAATATCTGTTACATTAATTACTAATACAGTACATGTACTGTTCTTCTGTTCAGGACCTGTAGCTACCTGCAGAGATAATTTGTGTTGGTGGAAACTGAGATTGTAATTTGCAGCTGAAGTCTCTCGCTATGTCTTATGTGTGTGTGTGTAGAGATCATAAAAGATTTCAAGAATAATATCAGCTTTCACTATGTAAAATCTGTCTTATGAAAATAGAAAACAAATCTATACCAGGTCATTTCTTTGGGTTCAAACTTATTAGTAACTGTCTTAGGTTAATTGCTGGAACATCATTTGCCTTTAGTAACTGGGTTGGAAGCTGTTAAATCTGCTGAAAGATTGTTCTAAATTTTGCACGAACTGTGGGTACATAGAGGATTGTGGGAAGTGAAGGTTGCTGCATCAGCTTGGACAACATCTGGTGTCCTGGCCATTAATGTGCTTTTCCAGCTGACTGCCTGCTGCTGCGTCATCTGCACCACCCAGACTGCAAAGTGAATGATTGTAATCTCTGCAAGTCAGGGCATTCAGGTGTCCCCACCTCAGTAGTCACAGGAGTTTGTTCCTGTGTGAGATACTAACCCTTAGTGTTTAATAGTCATACATGGTTCTGGTTTAATTTATCTGCTAAATTGAGAAATATTATGAAGTCAGAGTGAAGGTTATCAGCAAAGTCATCAGGTTTTGCATTTGTGGCCAAACCTTTTTAATCTTCTCATAAGTGACAATGGCATAAAGCTACTGTAGTTTATGCAGATTCAGAAAACATCCAGTATGAAACAGTTTCAGGAAATTGTGAAGTGACTGAGTGCTCTCAAGTACCGGAATAAAGGAAGTATGAAGTTACATAGCACCACGCAGCATGTTGTACTGGAGAACCAGTAGAAGAAATGTCTACTGTAAGCTGTGAACTTATCTGTTATAAGGAGTTTAGAGAAGGACCCAAGTACATTTACTGGATGAGATGATGCTTGCAAGTACCACCAGTCTAGCGTAGCTTTGAAAATCAAATCTCTGGACATGTATAAAGGAAGTAATTTTCATTTGAATTTGGGAATATTTTTATGCCACTGTACGATGTCCTGGTTAAATTTTGAGTTAGTTTTCCTGGATTTTTAACCTAAATCCCGTGGGTTTTGTCCAAGATAGTTGATAATGAGTACTACAGTATGTTTAAGGCAAAGAAGAATCTTTCTCATATGTTGCTTCTACACTGTTCTACTTCAGGTACAGTATGTGTTGACTGGTTTTTGGGGAAAGGGAGAACTGACTTTGTACATGAAAAAAGCCTTAGTGTGTTTTCATGGTGAAATATGGAAGCGTTGAAAGATAAAGATTAAAGCAAGGTTCTGAATATATTTTTTTTAAAGAAAACTGATTTTTGCAGAAAGGAAAATAATACAGTATTTCATTTTTTCTGACTGTTGTCATATGTAGAATAATATAAATGGCTTTGCTGAAATAAAACTCTTTATTGGGTCTTGCTTTTGGATAAAGTAAAACAGTTATAGCAATTTCAAAGCATCTTTACATGCTTAGGAACAGGAGAGGAAAGTGTAACTGGTAATGGTACAGATATAACTGACTTTTAAATTAAATCCCATTAAACCATAGCACTGCCAGTATTTTAAGTAGTGGTTGGAATATTCAGAGCATCTTGGCAGATGGATTTAAGGAGTGCACCAACCTTTGCTACTCTAAGGGGAGAAAGCTGTTTGCTGGTGTGAAGCGTAACTAAGTCAGGTTTTGAAATAGCTTGAGCTCCTCATCTCAGGGTGGATCTCAGTGGAAAGCACCTGCAGAATTTTTTTTCAGAATTATTCTGTTTCCCAGATGTGTTTTCGGCTGACTGGTACTGTTTGTTACAGTATGAAAGTCAGACCTGTAACTGTTGGTGGATGGTTGCTTTTGTATTGTTCACTTTGCAGTGTGGGTTCACCACCAAGTAAATTGACACAGAGGAACATATGACACATTGTTATACTGTATTACTCTGGTGCTAGTGCACTGTGATTCATTTTAAAAGACCATCAAATAATGACATCAAGACTTCAAGTTGGATTTCTCTTTGATCCATAAGGAATTTGGGATAGTGATTATCATTAATCTGTTATTCCCTTGGTACTAAAAGAAAGCTCTTGCAGCTAAAACTTTATTTTCTAAGTAGACAGCTATTAAATATACATTAATAATATACTTTTTAAAAGATTTAAAACATCTTCCCTCTGTGGCAAAGACACAGGAATTCTTGAAGCTACTTACAAAACAATGAAAATTTAATTAGTCTCAATACAGTTTTCTTAACAATAGCTACTTGCAAAATGAGCTACCTTTTATGTTGTCATGAGGTAGAGTATTGTTTTGGTTTGTTGATTGCCTATTCATTGTGTTTCCCAGAGGATGCTGGAGTTAATTGCTTACCTAAGGACTGACCACCAGTCAGGTTTACTTTACCAGGTCAGAAACATCAACAGTAATCTCAGCGGCATAGAGGTATCCTAGGACTAAAATGTAAAACAGCCAGCAGATCCCAAAGAACAGCGGGATTTGACTAATAAGGAAGCACTGCACATATGGACAGAGAATTAACTGGTGCTGTTTTTTCTCTGAAAGTCTCCCAGGTATTGACTTGCAGATGGATGGATGAATGCCATGATGGATGAAGGTCACATATAGGACTCTGCTTCTAGCCTATCTTGCTTTTCTGGAACGCCACCCTTTATACCCATGATAGCACTAGCTGCTTCTCCAGTCAGCTGGGGTTTGGATCTTCATTCTCTGTTTCCCGGCTTATCTAAATTCTTAGACTTCTAGATAAAAGCTCACAGGCTTTAGTATCCAGGCATTATGTATACAGCTTTACTGGTTTTGTTATTTTAAAAGCTTGTTTACTATTGAAAATAGTGCTTAAAAATTGACTTTCCTAATAACAAGATGTGATCTGACCTAAGACTGACTACTCCAGATTTTGTCCATAAGGAAGCAATCTTTGCTGACTTTAGCAAGGTAATTTGCAGCATTTTGTTTCCTCAGATCCAATGCATATAATAGCTGTAAAATTACTGCAAACTTCCACCATGTTTTTTTGTTTGTGTGAAGTTTATGCATATATTCTGACTAACTGATGGACAGTTAGGCATGCACTTGTTATGTGTTAAATATGTATAGATATAAACCACAAATAACTAAAATAGCTTTCAGTGGAATGGAATTTGTTTACAACCCCCCATATGCTGGTTTGTCAAATTGTTTCCTGTCAAAAGCAATTTATGTCTTGCCACATTAAGCATAATTCTCTGCTTTTCTGCCAGATTTCAAGGTAGCTTCTTTGTCTTTTCCTCTTATCGAAGTCCATGACAAATTCTATATTGCAGCTTATTTTTTCTAGTGCAGTAGCTAGAATTTGTGACTATGTTTTATATGCAGAATGTTATGGTGGGGTTTTTTTTTGGCTTATCTTTATTAAACAAGCTTGTGTAGCAGCAAAAGAAATCCAGATAGCTGTTAAGGAAACTGTTGCTCTCAGTGATTTGGTGTTTGCAGTTCATACAGGACAAGAATAAATTGCATTGGTCCCCAAATAAAGATTAAAATCTGTGTCACATGTGTCTTCAGATTCCCTCTGTCTACCCTTACCACTTGTCCCACTTCAGGAAATGAAAATCTTTGCTACTGTAAAATTCTTGAGGCCCTCAGAAGGAGGGTGACAAGGGGGGGTGTAGTTGGAAGGACATAATTCATACAAGATGTGTAAATGGACCAAAAAAAGTTGGAGGCATTGTCCAGCGAGAGTAGAATCCTTGTCTCTTGGGGCCATGGGAACAGCATCTGTGAAGATGTAATTTAAGTACAGCTCAAAAAAGCATCTTGCATCTGCCTCAAACTGAAAAAAAAACCAAACAAACAAAGGGGAGGGGGGTATTCTCTACTTTTGCTACCTAATGACTCAGTGTTTACACTTTCTTGTATAGAATTAATGGGATTGGTAAAGGATGTTGCTATCTATGATAAATGCAATATTATTTAAAAAAAATGACTAGAAATCAAAGCTGTTTGAAGTCCTTTGAAGGATCCACTCTGGTATAGAGAGTTTTTCACATGCAGGCAGTAGTTTTCTCCACAAAATGTAAATTTTGATTCTAACTGGGCACATAGGACTCTTTTTTAATCCGTTGCTTAATGTTAGTCTTATTTATGTCCAAAAATAGAATGCTACAACAAATAGATTATTTTTCTTTAACCTACATGTGTTGCAGTCTCTTCCCTGTTTAAAGAAAAAATGACTTCTAGATGTATGCCAGTGCTACTTTAAATTGAACCCATTTAGCTTTTGTGTATTTTTTGATTTGTTGTTTTGAGGGCTTCTTTTTTGCAGTGATCATCTTATTTCTTTGTCAGATACTGCGTCTCCTTTAGCTGGGAGGTGCTGAGGGGCAGAGGTGGCAGGACCAGCACACAGCAGATGCCTTCTTTCTGCACTCCTGCTGGTCAGCAGGGGGGGTGGGTGCTTTAATATGAAGAAGTAATAGACCCTAAAGTTACAACCTGTTCACAATGTGCAGTTGCTGCTTCTTATCACAGAGGGTGGTTGCCTTTCCATGCCTTGGTCTAACAGAACTACAGGGAAGAGAATTATTCATTGTGTTTTCTCATCTTGTTTGTTTTGAAGATGGGAAAAAAAAATAATCAAAGTAAAACTCCTTTGGAAATGCTGTACATTATATATACTCTGTGTAAGAGCTAAATGATGCTGATAATGTTTTTTCTACCCTTCAAATATTTTGTGTGATTTAAAAAACCCACCTTGTTTCTGACATTAAAAATGTTTCTTTCCAGATCATATACTGTTTTCTATTTTCAAATTAATTCAAGAATTTTTGAATTAAAAGGGCTAAATAGTTGGCTTTCTATGAGTTATAAAATCCAATAACAATATGAAATATAAATGAAATGTGAGTTGAATACCATTCTGTTTCAGAGTTTATTTTCTCAGATACTGTGGCAGAAGAAATTCTGAAATTTCTAACCTGCCTGGAAATGCTTGGATGTCTCAATGCTTTTTAGTGGGTTTTCTTTTTTTCTTTTTTTTTAACTTATTTTTTTTGTGCGTCTCCTTCCCAACAGGAAACAGTCCTCAAGATAGCCCTAGGAACTTCTCTCCCAGTGCCTCAGCCCACTTTTCTTTTGCACGAAGGTAAGAGGCTGTTTGTAGTATACAGCATGGATTTTGAATAGAGGAAGTGCTGTTGGACCCAGGTATTAGAAGATGATTGCAAATACATCCGTTAAGTCTATCACTTAGAACAACAAGTGTTATCTTGCTTAGGGAAACTCTACTAAACCTCAGCTGCAATAGAGTTTTACTGGATGATTAATACAATACAATGACAACTTTTTTTTTTTTTTTTAAGTGTATAGCTACGTTTTCTAATGACTTAATTGTAATGGATCCATTAAACTCTCTCCCGATCACTTGAAATATGGGGAAATTCTAAGCTACATTCTCGGACTTTATTTCTTATGCTTTTGTCTTAACAATGTAAGATGTACATCACTTACAAGAGCACTATTACAGAAGTTTTGAGGCCAGGGCCTGATTTGACTGGCAGCAGCAATACCATCACCATACCTTGAACTGTTTAACTGTCTGTAGCACTGAGACAGTCAGCTCTGTTACAAGAGTGTTGTGAGGATTAATTAATGTTAGTAGAATTTTTGAAGACCTAAAGTGAATTTGAAGTGATCGATGAAGTAAATTATTATTAAATGAATCATAGCCAAAGTTGATAGCATGTCATGGGAAACTGTTCATGCCAGTGTAGTTCCCTGCCACTTAACACCTTGCCAGCCTACCTCAAATAATATGTTCGTTAACTCTAAGCTTGGGAGGGTAGACAGTTTATATGTTGACCCAAGAGTATATAGACAAAAAATGAAATTGGAATGCTGCGCCTTTCGTTGTCAGTGATAGTGCAAGGCATGGAATTGTTGCATTTACTATGAGATAGAATTGCTGCTATAGTTTTATTTCCTTTCTTTTGGGAATTCATTAAAATAATACACACAAGCTCTCAAAAGTAAGTGCAAGGACATGGGTTAACTCTTTTTAAAAGCTGCAAAGGGAAGAAAACTTGTGTTTCTTTTATCTGAATCCGATTCATCTGTGGCAACAGATCTTGTCAATCTTTCTAATAACATATGATGTCACTTTATTAGTCAACATCTTCGAGTTTTGCTTTTGAATCTGCATCATCTTGATAGTATCTTTTAAAAACATTAAAGCTCTTTCTTTGTAGATAATATTTGTTTATGAGAGTATTTTTAGAAAGAAAATTAAATCCAGAAATAGGTTATAATGGAAAAAAGCAGATGTGAAAGACTGAGCATTACTTAAAAATACGGTGGCCAGGAGGTAGTTTTCCTTTCCCACCCATAATCGACAGAAAATTTAAATCTTTATGGTTTTGCAAACCTTGAAATTCAAAAGGGAAATAATGAGTGATAGGATGTGCTTTGGTAGTAAAATGGCCTGCGGTTAATGAGAGCAGTTTTCAGACTTCTGACTTTATGCCTTTACTGTTATGTTTTGAAAATTTAATGGCAATACAAAGAAAGGGGAGGACAATGTGCATGTGTGTGAGAGAGCAGGTTGAAGGAACAGAGGCAAGGTGCTATGGGTATATGGATATTCCTTTTCCATCCACTGCTCCCCAAGTCAGGGGGGATACCAAAAATCATGAAAAGTGTGAGAATGAGAGCAAGAGGCAAAGGAAACTATTTTGAAGTTACATGTGGAAAAGAAGGGCTTCCCAGCATAGCTATTTCTGATCAGATGCTGGCTACACCATGCAGCAGTGGCAACAAAGGGAGCTGCAGCGGGAAGGTGGCCTCTGCCATGCTACCAGCTGGTGTGCCAAGCTAGGGGCAGCCTTCTCCAGTCACCTCAGCAAGAGGCAGTAGTGTCACCTTCCTCTGCTGACATCTGGTGGGGTGATCAATGCCCAGGAATAGTCTGTGCCTCTGGTAGCCACCTTCTTCTGATTCATACAAGTGTAACATCTGCAGCCCCATGGGTTTGTGACAGATCCTGCTTTCCAGAGCTTCTGGGTAGGACCATACTGTAGGACAGGGACAAGCAGCGTATGAGAGTCCAGAGGAAAAAACTGCAGGGGCTTGCTACCCTTTTTTCTCCTCTTCCTTTATGGATGCCTTCTATTCTTCTGCCTTTGCTTCGCAGATAACTTTTCATGGATATCCTATTCCCACCCTTAGAGGCCCTACTGTGTGATAATTGCTGTGCCATGCAGGAACCCTGTTCAATATCAGTTAGTAAGGAAGTACTTTCTGTTTCACAGCTGCAGAATATGTGGGTCTCACCTATGCTTAAATCTTTCCAAACTCTTGTTCCTTCAACTGTGAAAATATTTACCTTGTAGAGCTGAGCCAAAATGAAGAGAGAACTCCTTCTGGAATTGTTCATTGATCTGGAGGTAGTGCATGCATACCTAGGGAAGAGGAGAAGGAAAGAGAATTAATGAAGTTTAAAAAAATTATGGTGAAGGACAAGTTTTATCCAGAGTTCAATCTTTGATACAGTCAGCAGTCCCTCTAGCATGTATTTTCTTTATATTTTGACACTAATTATGTACTGTAGTTTCTTTCCTCACAATATGTATTCAAAGTCCCAGAGTCTTTGGTTATAGCCTGTGGATGGATTGTTACAGGTTGAAGAGTAGGGAAGCTGCATCAAGAGATTTCAGATTCTTGATTTGGCATAACTTTAATTCTCCGTGATGGAGTTAAACTTTTTGTGTAAATCAAACTTGAGATGTAATCTTTGTACAACTTTAATTCTTTTTTTCCTTTCCCCCACTATTATACTGTTTGTTAATAAAAACTTGTTGTGTTTTGTTATTTATGTATTATTTTGCTTTTTTTAACATATTTGATACAATTGTACTCCAGTCATGGGCACAGAAATGACAGGTAAATGTTACCTTTTCAAAAATCCAAACCCGGCTCTCATAGTTGATTTTTGGTTTGCCATTTTGAATGTTTGAGTTCCATGTTGTCTGTCTGTAGCTCACCTTAAACAGTGAAGAACAGAAATTGTTTTTTGTTATGATTATTTTTTTTTACTTATTTACTTTGAGCATGATTTTTGCTGCAAAATTGTTCCTCCCATTTAACGTTTAACAAATTCGGTTTTACCTAATCATTCTTTGCAGTTATTTCACATCAGCCTGCTAGTTTGCTGGTATCCTTTACTGATATCGCTTAAGAAAGTGCTGCCTTTGTATTTTGAGCAGACTGTGGTGGTTATTCTGTGGATCAGAGCATTGTGGTTTGCATTTGTTCATAAGTTTTTAATTTGCTTTGCATTATTTTTCATCTGATGGGACCTGAAAGCTGTGAAGATTCCCTGTAGTCCATTTCTGTGTGTATTAGTGTGACACAAATTCTTTGGAGCTGTTAATTCACTTTCTGATTGTTTCATCTCAGATTTTTAACTAGAAAAACAGTCTAAAAAAATCCATGTCTAAGTCACCTTTGGTGAATGCTTGTATGTTTTGCCACCCTGTGAAAGTTTACTCTTTATAAAAAGCCCTGTTTGTAGCATGCTTTTGGAATACAGTTTGTAGATGGTAAAACTTCCACGGATGTTTCTGTATTAGTATACTGCAGTCTTCATTTGACTAACCTTGGTTTCACAACAGGACTGATGGTCGCCGCTGGTCTTTGGCTTCTCTCCCTTCTTCTGGTTATGGTACAAATACCCCCAGCTCAACTGTTTCTGTAAGTATCCACTTTGCTGTGCTGATAGATTTCTATTATGTGCCATGTCTTCTCAAATGTTGCTTGCTTCTCTTAGCAGAAGGCAGTGTAGTTTTTGTTACTGTTGCTAGACTTTGAATTAATATGGTACATGAAACTACTTCACTGCAATAGAAGAAAACTAGGCAATGTGTGCTCTGCTGAGATATTTTCTGGCAGTGAGTAGTGTTTAATTGCTCCCTTTTGATCTATGGGACAGTAGGAGAGGAGACATACTGCCTTATTTTAACCATATAAGCAGTAAGGTATCAAGTCTTAAGTGTGGTTGCCTTGATAATAAAGACAAACCACTCTATGACATGATTTCATTCATCCTAAGTTTGATTGTTTTCTTAAGATGGGATGAATCATGCATTTGCCTGTCTTTTTTCCTTTGGCAACAGTGAGATGTTAGTTCATGATAATAGGTTAGTTATTTCACATTTTAGATGGTTATAGTTAGACTAGAAGAATTCTTCAGGATACGTTAAAGAATGAATATAAGTCTACTTGGTTAAATTTTGCCTGTTACAGCAATCCTTTTGATCTTGTCTCAGCCTCTCTGCCATGTGTGTGCCATCTGACTCATGACATGCACCATGGCAGTGCATGGGATCCCGCTTCATTACATCTGAGCTAGGCAGTGAGAAAAGTATTGAATATGTACTTTTGCACATCTTTCACACCTCTGTACTGCAGAGGAAATGCTGGGTCAAGTTACAACCTGTAACTTATCTGTTGTGATAGTCACATCTGAGGAAATGGGGAGACAGTCGTGGAGGAAGATTGCTTTGGAAATAGCAAATAGTTGGCATTCTGATGGTTACGTTACATCTTCTGCAGAAAAGGGCTTGGTCCTTGTAGATCCAACTATGACTTTTCCAAAATTGTTTTGTATCTTTAGTCCTGTGTTTTACCCTTAAAGTTGAATAATTGACAAAGTACTGTTCTATCAGTGATACATATTACTGGACACTTCATATTGTATTATTTTAAATGTGGGGGTTTTGTTTTTGTTTACAGTTTAACTAAGCTTTCTCTTCCCCTGTGGATATTCTGTTTGTCTTCTGAAATAGTTGAGTTCCACACCTAGTACACTGATGAAACATGACAATTCTATATTACGAACAAGTCTTATTTTTGTCCACAAAGGAAGTCAATTCTTTCTGATTTCAAACCACATTGAGTGATTTCATGTCTCTCAAGAGCTATTCATCAGCAGCACCGCTTTTTGACCCCTGCTTTTCTTTGTGTGTTGATTTTACTTTGACCAAGCAAACTTCTTGGTTTCACAATAATTCCCTAACCATTTTCCATAGTGCATGTTTGTACACCTCTTGTTGGAACTAGATCAAATATGTTGTGCTTTCCACTTAAAATATATTGATTTAAAGGAGGTCATGTCAGATAATAAGTAATTGCCATAGCAACCCCATCACTGTTATAAGAAACAATCTTGTGCTAGAAAGGAAATGAAAATCTGTGTCAGAAACATCAAAACACAGTTTTAATTTCAGTCCTTACTGTTTTCTCTTTAATATCTTCAGTTTTAAAGTGGTAAATCTGGTTCACATGATTCTTTCCCACTTAGGTTTACTAACTACTATACATCCTGGAATGTGAGCAGTATTATATCATTTTTGTATTTCTTATGGAAGAATACAACACTGTAATTTACAGACTTGGATAACTTATGTAGTAGACCATTGTTGAGTTGTCCCTTGATATTTCTTGTCTAGATCCCATTGTGTAAATATCAAAATACATGCCTTCCCTGGGATTGAATAAACAGTTTCTCACGTGGGGAAAGAAACCTGTTTTTCCAATAAATAAGTTCGAATTTCATTGAAGAAAATCAGCAGTCAAGAATTCATGCCATATATTTTTTTCTGGTCAATTCAGGTTTTTTCCCCCCAAGTATCCACTGCTGCTTGTGAGCCTTACTAAAGCACTGGGACAACCTCTGAATTTCACATATAACCACTATTTCTTTCCTTCTTGGTAGAGGTGCTTTTCACTTTCTTTTTATACCCACTGGACAGTATACATGAATCAGAAAATGAAAGCAGGAAGCGTGCCCATCTAATGGGTTTCATGTACTTTTTGAGAATATGAAACAGCTGTCACTGTGCAACCTCCTCCACATGCTTAAAAATCTGTAGGGGCAATGAGAGACCATACACAATAGCCTAAGTGTACATACACAAAACTTTCTCTTCAGTACTGGATACATAGATACATATTAATCCAGAGATGTGTCAACTGGAGACCAGAAACAGTTTTTACACATCACAGTAGAGCACAGTTTTGATCTGTACAAGTAACTGAAAGTCAGAGCAGGGGCAGAAGGGTCTTTGGTAATCACAGTTATGCTCAGGTGAGTGTATCTCACCATTTCGTAGTAGCCTGTTTTTGTGCTTTTTCTTTATTTTTGTTAATATCATTTATTTGGCCCGTACTAAAAGTGAAGAGATTGATGGAATTGCCAATTTAATGGAAGCTCATGGGTTTAGAAATAAATGTAGGCTGAGTGATATGGTTTAGTCAAGGTCTTCTCATTGTTAGGTTAATGATAGGTTAGATTAGATGGTCTTTTCCAATCTAGGAAGTTCTGTGATTCTGTGAAGTGGTGTGAGTACCACACATACCAGTTCTCACAACAAAGTTGAAATTAAATTAACTCCTAGTAAGATTATTCAACTGCAAAGAAAATCTTGGTGTGTTGTATTCTAGTAAAGTTGGATCAGATTTTGTCACTTGTAATATGCAGTTGAGATGATTGTGTGTTTTCTAGGAGAACAAGCCTATTAAAAAAACATAGTGAGCTAATACTCAGTTGTATATTTTTGCAAGTAGATTGCATTCTTGGGTGAGGAGATAGGGTAAGGTGGTGAGGAAAGAGATTTTGGTAATACATTAGCTGGTATTGACTGCAGATTTGCCTTTCTGTGTTGAAAAAACAATTTGCATAGCCACCATGCACTGTTATGCATATTAAAAATACATTCAGTCTTACATGATTTCAGAGCAGCTATTCTAGAATGCCAGGAAAGTTGTTCGGTTTTTGGGTTTTTTTTTAAGAGTTTTGCCATAAGAATTCAGGTTTGTGCAGGTATCAGAATTCAGACCTCCAAGAAAACTCTGCCTGTGGCGTCCTGATACAAGTGAGAGTTGTTTACAAAAGGAGGATTCTTCTTTCAGTCCTGATGGATCTAAACTCAGTAGCATCTTCTACGAGGAAACATGTGATATGGGTTATTGCCCTCCTGATCCTCCAAGAATTCCTTGAGGCGAGAAGAGGCAGATACTGATTTTTAGAAATAGCCTTCTGTGGTGGTCTCTGTTAGGAAATTTCCCTGTGATAGAGTATCTTTTTTTCTCATAGAGAGTGGCTGTAGGAAATTCACTGTGAGGTTAACTGCAACTGGCTGCCATAGTGTGAGATAAGAAAGAACTCACCCATGCTGTGTGCTGAATTATGCATGGTAATGTGCTAAAGCCAAATTTCATAAATGAGTTACTGTGACTCAACAAGTTACTGGCTATCATATGAAGTATGGTAAATGCTTGGTGTACATGCTTCCTAACCTGCTGCAAAGCAAAATAATGCAGTCTTGACACCTTTAACATGTTCTTATGTTGCAGCCTTCCCACACAGACCAGTCTGGTGAAAGTTAACCTTTGCCAGCAGTGGGTTTTCTTTTTTTTTTGCTTTTAAGAGATGACTTTGTGAGATCTAATGTGCTAAGATTTTTCTTGAGTTACTGGGAATTAGGATAGGTTCAGCATTTACCACACAATTTGACAGGAAATTGCAAAGACTGTCTATTTTCCATGCTTACCAGCCTGGATATTACCTGAAGAACTTAGCAATGATTGTGTGGCACAAAAATTAATTATTTCCCTTGCTAGGGATGATAGAGCAAAGAAGCTTTTACTATGTTGGCCTCCAGTAAAAAAGCAGCAGGGGCCTTTACATCCATTATGAGAAGACAGGTAAGAACAGTAATGTGCATATGAAGATTGACACATAGAAGGAAATAATGTTATTGAAAGAACCAGCTGGATACTGCAGAGTTCCAGAAAGGAGTACAAGTTTTTGGACTTCTTCCCCTCTGCGGGTAAAATAAAGGGGATGTCTGAATGGTACCAAGTAGCTTTGTGCAGCCATAC
This sequence comes from Chloroceryle amazona, assembly GCA_027560015.1. Lineage (NCBI taxonomy): Eukaryota > Metazoa > Chordata > Aves > Coraciiformes > Cerylidae > Chloroceryle > Chloroceryle amazona. The sequence goes on along the minus strand of JANHFX010018983.1, from coordinate 30,263 downwards.
AAGGATTATTTGTGAATGAGCTATCTTGGAAACTACTTTTGGTGCAAGAAACAGTAGAGCATTTCTCTGTCTATGCCAGTCCAGATTAGCAAGGCTGTTTGTTAATGCATGTTCTTTAAAAGGACATCAAATCCAGGCTCGAGAGAAGTAGTTTCAAGGTTCTATCTCCAGATATTTAGTATGGCTCAGGTAGATAGCTGTGCTTCATAAAAGACAGTAAAATATGATAGTATGGTCATCAACACTGCTTTATGTAGTGTGAATTTATACACACAATTTTGCAAGGCTAGTTATTGTGGTAGCACTTCCAATTTCATACCTGTCTGTGTCTTCCAACTTTATAGTAAGTGGATGGTTGGAGTGTAATCCCTTTCACTTTTGTCACTCAGAGAACATGTCTTAATAAATGCATTAAGTTCTTTCACTTCATTTTGAATGTACAGGGTTTTGTAAGAAAATAGCATACGTATTTTTTAAGCAAGAATTTAGATTATATTTAATTTTATTTTTAAAAGTATTGGTAATGTCTTAAATACAGGTAACAAACTACCTTAATTATGTAAAAATACAGTTTGTGTTGTGGCAATAAGTTGTATCCTATGGTTATCATAATTACACTGTCCTACTCAATTAATTTTCAGCAGACCCCATGTTAACTGTTCTTACGTACTGATGCATGTTATTGATATTAGGTGTCATGTTTGCCTTAGAATAAATTTGAACTTTTGAAATGCAGTGTCTCGTTCTTCTGGGACTGAAGTAATGGGGGCTTTTTATACTTATTCTAAACTTAGCTCATTAAGTTGAGACTCATTATTTATTTTTTTCTTTAAATTGGAAGTCAGGTGTGGGAGGCAGTAACTGTAATTTTTAAATTAAATGGCTTATTCATGAGCACTGAATATGGTGTTGAAAATGTGTTTTCACTCTGATAGAAGCTTGTGTTCTGTTCTACTCTTATAGTCATCCTGCTCATCCCAAGAGAAGCTACACCAGTTACCATACCAACCAACACCTGATGAACTCCATTTTTTGTCTAAACATTTCTGTACCACTGAGAGCATTGCCAGTGATAAGAGGTGCAGAACCACTGCAATGCGCCCTCGGTCGCGAAGTCTCAGGTGAGCTTTTTCTATCTGGAAAATGGATTTGGATCTAAATTCACATATTCTGGAGCATCATGGCTTTGTACATTGAGGCATGCACTATTTTTGAAATGCCTGAAGTATCCCTCTGAGGCTGAATTGAAAATAGTTTTTAAATTCTTTTTCATGGTTTTGATCATGGCTTCCTTCAGTGGTGAACATTGTAAGCTAGGTCTTAATGAAGGCAACTAACCTGCATGAACTGTCTTGACGAGCTAGTTATTGATCTAACTTTAGCACTTGTTCTCTTTCAGAGTTCAAACTTTTCACAGAATAAAGTATTTACTTATAGAACTAATGAAAAATATGTCCTAGCACTATTTAGAAAGAAGTAGAACAAAACCAGATGGGTGGGTGAGGCATTAATTTTTTTTTACCAAAATGAACTTGAGTTTCTTCTCTCCTAAAGACTAGGCTTCTGCATTATGGCCATGTGTTTAAGATGTGCTTTACCTGAGATCAATTCTAAACTGTCAGAATAGTTTAGATTTGGAATATGCAGCTGATTCTTATGCATAAGTTTTCAAGACCTAGAGGGGGGAAGAATGAATGTATTATATAGTAATTGTCATATCCTTTCAAAAGTTTCACAGGTTTACAAATTTTAAGGATTGGGTCTTTTTAGTACAATATATTTTAAGTCTGATTCTTAATTGACCATTGTGACGAATGTAGTTGCTACCTACATGAAACCACACAATTACTAAGAAAAAAAAAAAATCCCATTTTGTCAGATTGAAGCTATCTTGTATTTATTGTCTCATCCTTTTTTTTTTTTTCCCCTCAATTTGTGTTGCATTTTTAACTTAAAAAAAAAATCAAAATATTCCTTTTGAACTCACAGAATGTGTACAAATGCTTCAGGGAAAAAAACACAAGAGATAGGCATTTTCAGGAAGGGCATTTTGCTGCAGAAGTGGATGTCCATAACAGATTGCCTGTATCTGTTAAAAGACTCGCCATTGTCATATCTTGGGACAAGGTTTAGTGTTCATTTTTGCCCCTTTAAAAAGCCAAAAGCCAGTTCTGCTCTTGGAAGAAACCCCTATGTACATGATATGATAAAGTCACTCCTAGAGCATAGCATTGCCTTTGTGGGGTCTTTTTCTTACTCCATGTCTTTTAGACCAGAGTGAACAGGTCAGCGTCACCAACCCAGGAAAATGAGATGGAGATTTTGCAAAGGAGTTTATAATGGACTGTGAGGCTCATAAAAGCAAAAAGCAATGTTTGTGGGGCATTTTTATTTGTTTGTTTGTTTGATTGATTGTTTTTGTTTTTGTTTTTTTTTTTCTTTCAAGCCTTGTGCTTTTCTTACAGGCACAGTGCCCTGGCATTGATGGAACTCATGCATATGTATGGCATTATTTGTAGGAAGTTGCTCCTTTTATCTACTGGTCAGATTGAAACTAGATTGGTTTAATTTATTTTTTAATGATCCGTTTAAAAAAGAAAAGAAGAAAAAAAAGAGTCATTCCTAACCTTTTCACTTTCAGCTAATTGTTTTTGGCCAGGCCTTGCTATTTTGATAGTATATAACCTTCAAAGGGGCATATATAGCCATAATTAAATTTGAACGTATCTCTCTTGCCCTTCTCAGAACAAGGTGATGTTCGTAAGTCTTGCAAAACTGCCTGTGTCCTGAAACGTAGTTGCAAACTAAGAAAATAACAAAATTCACATTTAGATCTCCAGGACATGAAATAATCTTTAGGGCCTGATTGGAAGTAGGAGAAAGGAACCAATTGTACCACTGTTGAGAGAATTTTATTTCTAGTGAAGCTTGTGTTGACTTTTTTTTATTGCAAATAAACTACAAAAATACAGTAACTAATTGTATTTCATGCTGACACAAGTTTAAAGGGATAATTTGCTCTGTTTGCAGCCCTGGACGCTCTCCTGCTTGCTGTGACAATGAAATAATTATGATGAACCATGTCTACAAGGAAAGGTTCCCAAAGGTAATGAATTATATTTAAGATACCCAGTATCCTTATTGATAGGCTACATAGGTTTTTAAGTAAGTGGTGTTTTTCTTAAGGGAAATAATGATCCATCCCTGTAATGGCTTTCATAAAGCATCACCAAGCTCTTATTACAAAGATAAAATCACAATAAAGAAAATCCATTCTGAGAACTGGACATTCATTTGGCAAAGCTGCTGAACTGGTTTCGAAATGAATCATGTTGGTAATGTATTCTGCTATTTGGAAAGTGATGATGCATTCAATTTCAATAGGTGGTGTGTACTTGGGGAAAATGTGTGCTGAATTGGTAAACAAAATGTAGTTTCTGTTGCTATGTCTTGTGCAACATCTGCTGATATACATGCAAATTTCTTTCTTTAGTAACTTTTATTCCTTTTCCCAAACAATGGTGGAGATCAGCCCACGGTTGTGGGGATTTGACTATAAGGTACCAAATAGAGGAAATGTCACTTTCACGTCCAGAGGTCTGCTTGAGAAATATGTTCCTAGGTGTGGGTGTGTAGCTCAGAGCACTCTTGGTTGCCTCTGGGATTTTGATAACTTATCTCTAGGATTCCTGGAAAATAAAATAAGGTAAAGCTGATACTGTTCCAAAAAAAGCCTCAAAAACAAGGTGACATTTTCTTGTATTTCTTCACAGAAATACGAAGAGAGATTTGTCAGGTATTTCAGAGCAACAGTGTGAAGAGTGGAATGACCCACTCATTTTAATGTTGGAGATGTGAACTTGGAGGTCTGGGATTACTTTTTAATAATAAAAATATCTTTAAGGTGGTTTTTTAAGCATCTGTAGTTTTGTGAGAACCAGTCAGTTGATTCTGTAAAACAGACACATCTAGCAGCCTCCAGACATACCTGGAAGGACCTTTGAGCCTGTGGTGCTCTTAGTCAGTGTTTATTCAAGTGAACTATTTTTGTGGCGTAACCTGTATGAAAGGAAGGAAGATATTCTGGTCTATAGTATCTGCAGTATTAGCAGAACAAAGCAGACCCCTGTGAGTTGTTTTTTGTTTGTTTGTTTGTTTTGACTTGGACTTAAAGTTTTACAGTCCTGGGTATTCCTTTAGTTCTGTTTAGTGATCATCACAAGATTAGTGCATGGCCAATCACCAGTGGCAGACAAAAGGGAGGATCTGGACCTGTGCAAAGGATTTGATACTGTCCCGCTTCACATCCTTGTCTCTACATTGGAGAGACATGGATCTGATAGATGGACCACTTCATGCTTAAAGAATTGGCTGGATGGTCCCACTAAAAAGAGGTGTGGTCAACTGTTTGGTGTTGAAGTCAACACCAGTGATGAGTGGCATTCCTTGGGCATTGGTATTGAGCCTGGTGCTGTTTTAACATATTTGTCAGTGACATGGACAGTGGGATCGAGTGCACCCTCAGCAAGTTTTCTCATGACACTAAATTGTGTGGTGCTGTTGACATGTTTCAGTGATACGATTCCACCCAGGAGGGACCTTGACAAGCTTTACAGATGGGCCTGTGCTAATCTCATGAAATTCAAAATAGCCAATTGCACATGAGTTGGGGTAAACCGAAGCACAAATAGAGGCTGAGAGGTTGAGTGGTTCTGGAGAAGGACTTGGGAGTGTTAGTGGATGGAAAACTCCATATAAGCCATCAGTCTGCACTCTAAGCCCAGAAAGCCTATCTCATCCTGGGGTGCATCGAGAGAAGCATGTCCATCAGGTTGAAGGAGGTCATTTTCACCCTCTAATCCACTGTCGTAAGACCCTACCTGGAGTATTATGTCCAGCTGTGGCAGCCCCAACATAAAAAAGACATGGACCTGTTGGAGGGAGTTCAGAGAAGGGCCATGAAGATGATCAGGAATCTAGGGCACCTCCCTTGTGAGGACAGGCTGAGAGAGTTGGCACTGTTTTGTCTGGAGAAGAGGTGTCTCCAGGGAGACATTGTAGTGGCCTTCCAGTACCTGAAGATGGCCTACAGATGGAGAGGGCTCTTTATTAGGGACTGTGGTGATAGGACAAGGGATAATGGTTTTATACTGAAAATACTTTGCCTTTCTGTTTGCTTTCTTTTTTGCTTCAATCACATCACTCATTGCAGCTAGATGATAATCTAAGCAGTACAGAAACATTGCAGAATCAGAAATAAGCCCTGAGGCTGTTAGTTTCGTGCAAAGCTGATGTCATGTATCATGTATCTGTCTATAGGCCACAGCTCAGATGGAAGAGAGGCTTCAGGACATTATAACAAATCATTCTCCAGAGAATGTCCTTCCCCTGGCAGATGGAGTGCTCAGTTTTACCCACCATCAGATCACGGAACTTGCTCGAGATTGCTTGGTTAAATCCCACCAAGGCCTCATTACGTCACGCTACTTCCTTGAATTGCAGCAGAAATTAGACAAATTGCTACAAGAGGTATGAGCTAGGAGACTACTGTTACATTTGCTTGAAAAATGGTTTAAATCTGTTTTTCGAAGAGCTTTGTTGAAATAGTCATGACTGTTCACTCAAATAATTACCAAAGTGGTATCTTTGTACATAATGACCACTACAAAGACTTTAAGGCATCCTAATGTAATACTCTGGGATAGATGGTTTGTAAAGATTTCAGAAATAACACCATTTTGTTATGCAGTGCAAGTTATAAATTGCTTACTGAAGTGTGAGCATAAGTCTTAAATGAGGAGGCTTGCTATTCCATTTACTGTGGATAAATGAGGAAACATATATCAGCCCTACTAATTGCCTGCTGTGTTAAGAAAGCAGGCAGCAACACTCAGCTTTCTATTAGCTAGAAGTTATTTAATTATTTAGATATTTATATTATTCCTCTTATAATTAAACTGTTTATTAACAGAAATTATGTAATTTCTAAAAGTGTTGAAACTTCCATAGAATAATGAGCTAAATGAATTAAGAAGAACTTGCAACTTGACAAAATAAATGTGCTATAACATTAGTCACTGCATGTAATGAATATAGAATTTTTAAAGCTATAATTACCGCATGTAAAATGCTACTTTGTTTGTGTGCAATTTGATAGCACATTATGAGCCAAAGTTAATGTGATAGACCAGCAGACTTTATATTGATTGGAATTTTTCCAGGTGAGATGTTCAGATACTATGTCTCTCAATGTCTTTTTTTTTTTTTTTTCTACTCTATTTTGTATTCAGGAGCTAAGGATTTTGAGGTGGTTGGTTTGGTTTTTTTGGTTGGTTGGTTTGGTTCTGGTTTGGTTTTATTGTTGTGGGTTTTTTTCCTCATCCTTTTTTTTCTTTGCTGCTCTTTTTTAACATCTATCCAGTAAATAGGTCTTCTGCAACTACTGTATTTTGAACTTCTTCACTTCATAAAGCAATGCAAAACTTAAGACATCAGTGATTTATTTCTGGATTATTGAAACCCTATTTTTTGAAAAGAGAAAATATATAAAACATGCTTACTAATCAAAGGAATTTGAACTAGTAACCTTCTTGGGAAATACATTTTAACAATGCCAAAGTGCAGGGACACTTGGCCAGTTGACTGGACGTAACTAACTGTGAATTATGTTACACTAGTGACAATGTCAAAGTGCAAGGAAATATGTCTTTACAGTAATTCAGTGAATCTTAGCACTGTTAACAAATACATCCCTTAAAATGGCTACACACAGAAGTACAGAATACTTGTCATTCACTTAACACCGCTGCCCCCAAAATCAACTGAAACAACCCAATCTATCAAGTTATTCCCCAGTCTGCCTATAAAGCAGTGTATTATTAAAAAAACACTCAAACATCCATTTTATCATGTTCTATGGTGCTACCTTGTTGCAGAAAGGGAATTTTTATGTAAAAGCATAACACATTATAATATTCAGACTTAACTTTTCAGTCAACTGCATAATAGCTGTCGATAGCATAATATGGCAGGAAGAAAAATTTTCTTTACACGACTCAGTTATGGGCACTTGTGCTTGGGATTCATGCGATTAATTTGTTGTCAATTCGCAGCTGTTACATTCGGTAGAAAGCTGCATCTCCTACTGATACTTAGCACATTGCAATTTGCTTAAACAGAAGAAGACTCCCTTGAGTTTTGAACAGCTTGGTTCAACCAACATTTTTATAATTGTACGGTCAAGTGGATGTGAATGCTTTCCTGCTTCATCTCTGTTAAATGTAGTATTTATTGAGTCTTCTGTTCACTTACACACCTGAGTGTACACAAAACTGCACAAAGGTGCTTTTCATTTTGGTGGTGATTAAAATAGGTGTTTGGTGATTTGGGTTTTTTTTTCAGAAGAGTTTTCTTTGAAGCCTGCAGAACACAAATGCTTGTGTCTGAAACATTGCAGAGTGGTAGATGGTATTCACACCTTTTTCTTTTTCCTCCTTTAAACTTCACAGATTAATTCTTCTCAGATATTGGGTATTATTTAAAAATGTTGTGCTTACGTTATAAGCAATATGTAGCTTCCTAGTTTCATAATTATTTTTGAACTTCAAAAAGTATGTATTACATAAAAAGTAGTTATTCGTTCATATTAATCACTTTTTACATGTTAGTTTTTTAATTTTCTTTGTGGTTTTGAGTAAGCAAGAGAGTATGGAAAAACTTGAGTCTACAGTTTCTACTTTTCAAAACAAAGAAAAGTTTTGATATTTTAATAAAGGGCTGTTAGTATATTTTAATTTGACCTGCTCAGTACGTGAGGAAAGACCTGAGGATGTTGTCTACCTAGATTTCAGTAAAGCTTTTGACACTTTCCCGCAGCATTCTCCTGGGGATAACTGGCTGTTCATGGCCAGGATGGGTGCACACTCTGCTGGATAAAAAATACTGGCTTGATAACCAGGCCCGAAGAGTGGTGGTGAATAGAGTTAAATCCAGTTTGCAGCCCATCACAAGTGGTGTTCCTCAGGGCTCAGTGCTGGTGGCACTTCTGTTTAATGTCTTTATCAATGCTCTGGATGAGGGGACCAGGGGCACACTCAGTAATTTTGCAGACACCAAGTTAGGCAGATGTGTTGATCTGCTCGAGGGCAGGGAAGTTTTACAAAGGGATCTGGACAAGGCTGGATCCAGTTGGCCAGGGCCAGTGGGATGCAGTTCAACAAGTACAAGTGCTGGTCCTGCACTTGGGTCATAACAACCTCAGCAACACTACAGGCTTGGGGACAAGTGGCTGGAAAGCTGCCCAGTGGAAAAGGATCTGGAGGGGTTGGTTAGTCAATGGCTCGCTGAATATGAGCCATCAGTGTGCCCAGGTGGCCAAGAAGGCCAAGAGCCTCCCAGCTCTGCCAGAAATAGTGTGGTCAGCACGACTAGGGAAATGATCATCCCCTGTACTTGCCAGTGGTGAGGCTGCACCTCAAATACCAAGAAGGACATTGAGGTGCTGGAGTGTGCCCACAAAATGTCAGTCATGTCTGTCACGGGACCTTGGTGATGTCTAATGGAGGCCAAAGAGCAAGAGATAGGACAGTGGGTTTATCAGCTGCCTCTGA
>JANHFX010018983.1:11146-21554 GCA_027560015.1 Chloroceryle amazona | reverse complement strand
GATGGGTCTAGAGAACAAGTCTTACAAGGACCAACTGAGGGATCTGGGGTTGTGTAGGCTGGAGAAAAGGAGGCTGAGGGGAGACCTTATTGCTCTCTACAGCCGCCTTAAAAGAGGTGAGATGGTGATTGGTTTCTTCTCTCAAGTAACAAGTGATAGGACAAGAGGAGATGGTCTCAAGCTGTGCCAGGGAGGTTTAGGTTGGATACTAGGAAAAATTTCTTCCCTGAAAGGGTTGTCAAGCCTTGGAACAGGCTGCCCAGGGAAGTGGTGGAGTCACCATCCCTGGAGATATTTAAAAGATGTGTAGGTGTTGTGCTTAGTGATGTGGTTTAGTGGTGGACTTTGCAGTCATGGATTAATGGTTGCACCAAAATTATTCTAATCAGGAGGAGAATGATACAGTTTCTTTGCATTCATTAGCATCCTTATATTACATAGTTTGTTCTTAGAAAGGAACGTCTGCAAGGGATTTGCAATACAGTTCAGACCATTATGGAAATGTTATCAAACCTCTCCAAGTGTTTTTTCTGTATGTATTCTTTTATAGCACTTTGTTGTAATCTGTGGAACTCAATTTCACATTGTCTTCCCTTCTACAAGTACCTTTATATGGATCCTCTCTACAAGTATAGTTTTATATATATGTGTGTCTATGTCTTTGTTATTTTACTATGACTTGTGACCACTGGATATCAGTATCAATTTGACAGGGATGTTGCTTATGTTTATTAATATTGCTTAGGTCAGTTTTCATTTAATCTTAAAATTATTAACAAATTGAGACACAATTGTGCATGTAGAGAGATGTATGCTGCATTGAAGTGCAGTTCCTTTTGCAAAAGTGTTGGTAATAATACTGTGTAAGTTTGAAAAAAAAAAAAGTAGGTATTTTGTCCATTGTATTAACTACCACAATTGTAGAAACTTTTTTGTTCTTGCAGTATTAGAATTGTACAAATGGAATTACTCGAAATCACAGCTTTGGTCAAATCCTTGGGTTTTGTGATGGCATCTTAAAATTGACATCCTGTGTCTCAAGTACATGCTCCAAACCCTCAAAGCTGTCCCAAATACTGTATATCCTTTGCTGAGTAGTGTGTTGAATGCAGATTGTTTTATTATCATGTTATTTTTATCTTTTAGGCTCAAGAGCGATCAGAGAGTGAAGAAATGGCATTTATTAAGCAACTTGTCCGAAAAATCCTGATAGTTATTGCTCGTCCCGCTCGCTTACTGGAATGCCTGGTAAGGTCATGATTATTGTGGGCTTTTCACTTCTTAGGATAGGAAGATTTTAGATATTTAGTATTCAAGGTCCTTCATGAATATTTTTTGAAGCATGGCAAACAGTGGGGTAGGACTTTGTTGTTAGTGAGATACCTTCTGCTTTTATTTTAGGAACATGGGATTGGCCAGGACCTCCTGTAGTTGTATTTGGTTCCCTGCTATTGTAAATACTATGTTTTAGAATCCCTTTCATCAATGGAGGAACTTCCAGTTTGAAATAAGTTGGATTTTTCTGTTGCTTTGTTAGACTTTGCTATTCCTTGGTCAGGAAATGCAATTGCTTGGTGGTGTTCCTCTTGTTGTTGTTCTTAGAAATTTGATAATTTTATTTCACTCAATGGCTACCAGAGCTATAAGCAGCTTGCAGTCATCTCTACAGTACCTGATCTGGAGAGAACAGCTGCAGAATGAATAGGGTATCTGGATATATAGGTAGTTAGAGTTATATTGGGTACCAGCAGGAGAAGAGTTAACTTATTTATGCATGAGAATAGCACTGATGTTCCTAGCCGGGGCTAGCTTGTGAGAGGCCGTATGGGTGTGTTTTTGCTTTGCCTGCCTGTGCCGTGGGAGCTAGGATGGCTCAGGTGCGGGAAGTTGCTCCTACGCACAGAGCCAATGTACTTCAGTTGTTTAGTGGATCTAATAAACCCTTGCAGAACACAGTGTACTCAGGAGGGTGGTGTAGACACCCAAATACTCTGTAAGAGCCAGACAGAGTCCAACAGGCTTGGCAAGCAGCCTGAGCTGACTGTTGAGCCACTCCGCTTGCCAATACCAGGATAACAGTGTTGATGCTTGCATACAGCTATTTGAGGCTGGCAAGGTTTATGTGGGAGCCACTAACATGCTGGTAGACTCAAGTCATGCCTGAAAGTGTCATAGCCACATTTGCATGGCACTAAATCTGAGCTAGTAAGTTTTTCCAACCTGATTTTAGCTTTGTGCTGTGTGTCTTCATCTGTGGCACAGTTAATCCACAACCTGGCTCATGGAGCTATGGGCATTTTGAGAGCTGCCTCTGTTTTGTTTTGGAAACACTGTGTCTCAGTGTTCCCAGTCACAGTTTGTTCATGATTTGCAGTTCAGAAGGAATCTAAAATAAGGTATGTGCTCTAAATCAGCATGAAAAAGATGTTTAAAAAAACCCCTAAAAAGTTGGCTTTGGAGAAAAGGATGTCTTGGCGTGTCCTGCCTCTGCCAACAAATCCAAACTTGTGTTATTCCTTTGCCTTGAACCCTGAAACACTTGTTCTGTACCTAGTGTGATTTTCCCTGCTCCATTGCAAGGGTTCACATAATCTTTCTTCACCTCTTCACCCAATTTCTCATACAATATCTTGGTTTCCCTCTGGTTGGCATCCTTTGCTATCATCACACATCCAAATATGCCCATAAATACATCTTGTCATCTGACGGACTGAGGTTCTTCATGATACTTTGTTCTTCCCCTCTGTGCTTTCTGGCTCTTTCCCACCTATCACTGCCACCACTGTGACCATTGTCTTCAGCTTTTCAATTCAGGTTCTCTTCCGGTAACCTATTTGATCATTAGTTCATACTCCCTAAATGCAAAGTGTTACATCTAGCTAGTCCAAATCTCCAGAGACTTAGTTTCCAATTTCTGCCCCTGGGATTTTTATCTTCGACTACTTGATCTGCCTTATCACACTTCAGGCAGAGATATTGTTCATCCTGTATTCTTCCTTTTGCTGGGCCTGCTGATGCAGGTGGAGGGACACTGTTGCAAGGCCAGGAGATGACTGTATCACTTAGTTGAGAGTTTCAGAACACCAATTGCAGAGAAAGCCCAGCTTCCTTAAAGAGTTGTTACTTCAGATGCGATCTTTAGGGGATTTAAGCTGGAATGTAACAACTCTGCCCAGTAGGCTTCTAAAGAGGCAAGTAGTTTGAAAAAATGTAGGCATTCTGTAACAAAATAATACATTTCTCAGGCAAGAAGGTGTTAAGCCTACTGAATAAACATCCTTGGAGTCATGGAATCTTACAGAAACAATATAGTTGCATCCTTCTGGAAACTTTGAATCATACTGGCTGTTATTTTAGAATGTCTGCCTGAAGTAGACACTAGGTATGGAAGACTTCAGCCTCTGTAAGAAAGTTCATAGCATTGTATGAAATAAATTCAGCACGTGTCATGAAAAGTTTAAGGTACCATGCAGTAATGCTGTTAGTTTTCTGACAGTGATCTCAGTTTAGGTGTTCATTGTATGTGAATTCCCTTTTTTATTCACTTGATAATCATATGAATAAAGCTTTTGCAGTTTCATATGTGCCAAGAGCTACTGCTAAATACTGAAAGATTTTTCTCCATTAGTACATGGAAAATAAAACAGAGTTTGAAGTAAAGATCAGAAAGTAAAATCATCCTTTTGCATCCTATTTTCTCATCTGTGGAGGTAGTAAAAGAAATGTATTTCCAAGACACTTAGAGGACGTAGGGTTTTGGGGCTTTTTTGCTGTGTGCCTCTTTGAGATTTGCCTTTTAGGCATGTTATAAATTATAGCTGCAATGTAGCTGGCTCCTAAAGGAAGATAGTTCATTTCTAGATTTGGAAAAATTGGATCAATGAAGTTCAAATGTAGTCTTTAGCAACTTACAATTTTGTCTTTGTTCTAAACTTAGTGATTTATTTAATTATATTTTCCATAAAACAGTGCATATATGTTGAGAAAACAAACAAACAAATAGCAAACAAACAAACCACAAAAAAAAAGTTAAAAATTTCATTCAGAAGTAAAAATGGAGAGCAATATATTTACATTGTTTCTTTATTTCAGTAGTGGACTTTTATACATAAGTGGCTGCGAGGAGATAGTCTTCTGTACGTATGTCTTACCACTGCTGGTTATAGGTCATTTCACTCTGAATATTATGGGAAGTTTTGAGGGCAAAGAACATACTGTTCTTATGAACTAGTGCTCTGAAATAATGATATGAAATTTTGTAGCGTACAGCATATTACATTATATAAGAATCATAATAGTGTAATAGAATGAATAGTATTTTCTTAATAATGGAAATACCAAATATTTGCAGTAGAAACAGCAAAGGAAATTTTTGTTAGGGTTTAAGAATTCGGTTTCTACAAAGAGAATGATGGTCATTATTTTTCTTCTAGGAATTTGATCCTGAAGAGTTCTACTATCTTTTAGAAGCAGCTGAAGGCCATGCTAAAGAGGGGCAAGGGATTAAAACAGACATCCCTCGATATATTATTAGCCAGCTGGGCTTAAATAAAGATCCTCTTGAAGGTAAGTGCATTTCCTGGTCCAGCTATAGGCTCCTTTCTCAATGTGTTTAATCATTCTGAAAATCTAAGTGTACCTGAAAAGGGTCAAAGTAAAGATAGTAGCAGAATAAGCATTTGCTAACTCTCACAGTACTCACAAGCTCTAAGTCATTAAAAAGTCCATCTGCATTTTTCCTTTATGAATATCATTCAGAAATACACTGTGTTGTTGATACTTGTCATTTTCTTCCAGCCTGGCAATGAAACTCTTATTATTTTTGCTCTGGTTGAAATGCACTGCTATAATTTGATGGTAACTGTTATCCAACCATAGGTATAAATAAATAAAATGGGATAAGCTGTAACTAGCCCTTCAGAGCCCCCACACTCGCACATCTTGGAGTCCCTGAGAAAAAAAATATGTCCTGTTCTTCTTAGAACCTCAAAGATTTCATTTTCTGGGTAATTTATGTGTCCGTGTTAGAACTTCAGTAGGGAGAACGTGGATTCTGATGAAGGTACTGTCATTGCAGAATTTTTATTTTTCTAATTCTTCTTTTAAGGACAGCGTTGAGAAAATGAAAACTAATTCTGTCCCCTAAACAGATCATCTTCTCTTCCATCCTGACACCAGGCTCTATCACTTGTAACAAACAGAAAATCATTTGTTGTTTTCAGTGCCAGTCCTTTAATTTGGAAGAAATTGACAGAAATGGAAAATAAGTTCAGCTTGTCTTCCATGTACTGACCCAGGATGAGGGGGATCTCTAGGAGAGGTCTTGATAACACAAAATAAAAGCCAAAAACTATGATGAACTTATTTTTTTAACCAGTTCTCCTGACTCAAGAACACATTTCCTAAAATCAAAGGAGCAGTGTGTTAAAAGTCTTTTTTGTTAAACTTTAGCAGCTTGTGAAGTTCAGCACTGCGGGTGTTGTCAGGAATTTGGTTAGATCTGATTCAATTAAATTGGATATTGTTATACATTATATTCATGTTATGTTGACAGATCTAAAGAAAATAAAGTCCATTATTAGTCCACTTCCTGTCTTCACAGAATTACTTCCTCATCCAAATTTAGTATTATCTGTATCTGAGTTACAGATTAAAGCAGCTTTGATTGTTTTTGCTTGAATTTAGAGTGCAGCATGGATGCCAGACAAATTGGGAAAATATACATAAATACTGTTTTCCATGTGGTACTGGAAAAGATCAAGAAATAGCTTAATGGCTGCAAGATAAAGAGGTGTCTGATGGATTTAGAGAGCTGTTGATCTGGCCTAAAGTGGTTCATAAATTCTTCACTAATCAAGTATGCAAGGTTTAGTTTGGAGCATGGGTTGAGGGTTTAGTGTTATCGACTCTGGTTCTGCCACTTGAACCTTCACTTAGTGATTTACTCATTCTGGCCACTTGTGTAAAAGTTCTTCTCAGCATGAGCCAAAATCTGACACTAATGAGTTTATTAGTATCTTTGAAGTTTGGGGATCAGTTTATTGTGACAGGTCTAGAGGCAATGCTATATGTAAAGGAGGAGTACTATTTTCTTAGACTACGTATTTATTTTATAAGGATGGTGTTCATCTAGAACACATCTTGTAATTACATCTCATAAATTGAATATTAATGAATATAACAAATTTTGAAGCATTCTAGGATAATTGAAATGTGGTTGTAGGTTGTTTTTTTTCTGAGGGGGAAAAATGGGCTATATGATTTTTAAGTAAATAGTTGAGGGGTTATGATGTATGATCTTTTGTGTATGATGTACTGATCTTTGGTTCAACTGAAGATTTAGCCAATTAATTTATTTTGCGTGTCATTTTGCGTGTCATTTTAAAGGTTAATGAGTATATAAATTCAAGATCAAACAATTCAGGCCATTTGATTAATTTTAATGCTTTCTCACTACCCTACAAAAAGTGTTATTTACAAGCAGTATATATCACTGTGCACTGACATCTGAAATGATTGGGGTTTGATTTTAAATTGATGACTCTATATGCAAGGACATCTAAGCAAAAATAAAAGAATGGCACTATAGGTTTATACCCTTGAATTAATTGTTTACAAAGAGAATTATTTGGAAACACTGTATTCACTGCTATTAATATATATATATATATACAGGAAGATCATCCTCCTGAGAGAGCTTTAAATTCCTTGTATGCAAGAATAGAAAATATTTAAAAACATTTAAATAGCAGAACAACCAAGTCTTTCAAAACAAACAAATAAAACTCACCTCGGTAATACCAATTACGTTGAAACACAGAACTGTATTCTCAACTAAACTGTTAAGCTGTGGCTGCCATGTTCATGCAAAGGATTTTACTTACTATGCAGAGAAAATCAGCCTAGACCATTCTCTACTTAACCTCCTTTGTTTCCTGCTGTAGCTGTAGTGTTCGTTCTTTGAGTGAAATGATGCATGCATTACTTGGAATTGATGGTAGATAAATTTATACTGTACTGAAAGCAATACCACAACAGATCCGTAACATAAGAGACTGGTGGCTTCATTCTTGAAGAGTTCCCTGGGGGAAAATTTTTCCCCATGGTTTTTAAATTGCCATCTTTACCTTTTTGAATCATGAGTCTTCAGAAATGGTTTAAATCAATAAAAGAAAAAGGGCAGATGTTTAATGGTATTTAGGTGAGTTTTAAAAATCTCTTTAGGCATTGCAAAAAGGTTCCATAGGCTCCCTGTTTCGAAAGCTTACTCTTGGTTCCATTCCATTACTACCTACTGTTTGCAAATAATGTGTATATCTCAAATAATGGTATATTGCAAAAGCTCTGTTTAAAAATGGCTTTTTTTTATTTCTTCTTTGTTAAAATAAATTCAGATGAGAAGGCTGTCAAAGTATATTATTCTGGCTTGCCTGGTTCTCACCTGTATAGTAAAGGTTTCATCAACACTTCCATTTCAAGAATGCTATGTTCACAAAACTGTGACTTCACAGGGGAATCCATTCCAGTCTCTTTCTTAACACCCCTACCCCCCAGACTTCCCCTTCAAAAATTTTTTTAAATGTTTTTAGCTTCTCTAGCACTTTAAAGATAGGTTTGGTATTACTAAAGTGACATTTTCACTACTGATTCTTAAACTTCACAAATGATGTGAATAGTGATTAGAAATAAAAATTAATCCTTAAATCTTAGCTGTTCCAAAAGAAAATTATCTATGTGGTAAATTTGTTCTTAATGATTACAGTAAGTTTTGTACAGAATTTCACTTCTAATAGTCGATATATAGAAGAATCCACTTCAGATATTCTGTGTGAATTTTCCTTTATTTTTCATATTATGAAATTCATTTAACTGTCCTGAGATAAAAATTCATTGCAAAAATTTCAGATGGTCTTATATCTGGTCCTTAGGACATTATTATGATAAAGTGTGTATCTTTCACTATGTCGAGCATGTGATTAGCTATGAATGTGTTTCAAGTAATACTAAGCTTCCTGGGGTCTTTTAATGCCCAGCTGTTCTGTTAAACTTTTATTGCCCACATGAATTCTTTGCTACTGGGACCCCAAAGAATAGGATAGGCTTAGGAGCTCTGCAGCATGGGTTGACCCTAGCAGGGACAGCCAGGTAAAGCTGTAGAGTCTCAAAATCTTAGTTTCCCAGAGAAGTTTTCTGTATTACTTACTCCATAAATTATAATCTTCTAAGAATGTGGCTTTTGGCTTACTCTGTTTAGCTGTGTCAGCATTTCTGTTTAGACAATGCAAAGCTTCTGGAGTCTTAGCTCTGCCTAAACAAACTAGAAGCTTTCTGCTTTGACTGTGAAGGAGCCCAACAAGAATGGGGCCTACTATTAGCCCCTCAGAGGCTCAGATCCTCAGGACTTTTAGAAGATTAGTACTGTCATAATGCTTAGATTACACACAGATCTCAATTCCCACATCTCAGCGGTGATAACAGTATTATTTTTCATTGTTTCATGACAGTTTGAAGTCTGCACTGGAACATTACGTAGGCATTATATAACAGGTCTTCAATTTCTGGGTGAGATTTTTTTCTATATATGCTTGGAGATACCCTAAAAGTTATTTCACAAGTACAGCAGATAGGACAGCATGTTTATTAAGTAATCCAGAAGAGTGTCACTTCTCAGGTTTTCTGTGCTACATTTAGTTTTGTATTTGCTGTAGTTTAAAATGAAGTTTCTAACCTTTGTTTCCAGAAATAGCTCAGCTAGCTAATTGTGACAGTGGGACAGTGGAGACTCTGGAATTGGATGAAACAATAAATGTAAGTTTTCATGTTATGTGACTGCTTTTGCTAAATCTGAGCATGGAAAAATAAATGTGCTGTGTTCCCCCCAGCCCGGCTGCATTTTATTTTCTCCTGGTATATATGAATAGATTGAATAGAACAGTGGTTAATCTTCAGACTAATGCCATGGTGCTCAGCAGATGGAAGGGTGGCAAATTATTAGAAAATAAAATTGTTAGATGTCACTGTATCTTTATCTTCCACAAAGTTATTGTTTACCATGTGACAACTTGTTTTATCACTAAATGCACCACTGCTTCCTTTATATTTCTTTAGTGAATGTATTTATCTCTTCTTTTAGAAGGACTTTTAAACTATTTCCATAAATAAATAAATAGGTATTTTAAAGATTTTTCAAAACAGTCTGTTTACAGAGGCATCTAATAATCAAAATGAGAGATTCTGTACAGATCCAGTGAAGATATTAGGAAGAAATGTTTGAAAATACTTGTTTACAGTAATGGGTATCTTGCAGTAATATTTTGCCAGGTGCTTGTTCAGTCTGAGTTGGAGGAGCTGGTTAGAATGAAGACTGTGGTCTTAAATGCTCCCAATTTAAGCTCTAGTTTTAAAAGTTCTTTCTTACACTGTGGATTTCATTCAACAGAGTAGATGTTTAGTGTGGATTTTCAGTGCAAATGGATAGAAAAAGCAGTTTCGGGGGATGCATAGGTAATTCAGTTGTACTTTACAGGTATTTACAAATGTTAGTGGAGCTTTAAATACATGTATGGCATATCTGTTAAACTAGTTTTGATATGCTACAGTAAAGACATAATCCTCTGATACATGTTGTATTATTTGAGAAAAAAAAAGTCTTTTTTTGAAAAATGCCAACTATAAAGGCTTCCTGAGTTGCTACAGAAAGGGTGCTTCTTATTCTGCTGCTTTAGTTCATCTGCATTTGGATTTAGTGGAGGATACTGACAAATTAGAGGAAAGACAGAAAGAGTAGCTAGAAGACTTAAAGGAAGAGCATAGGAAAATTTAAGGTGCAAACTTAGAAATAGCTAAGAAATTGCAATTGTGAAGATATCTGTGTTGTGAAAATGTTAAAGAAATACAGGAAGGATTATGCAGTGTAATAAAGGAATGTAAGTAGGGGAGGTGATGAAATCAGGATAGAAGTATACAGCCTGATTATTTGGAAAAAAAATTTCTCAAAGTGTAGCAGTGGAATAAATGCAGATGGGAAGTGACAGAAAGTGTAACTTTAAAGTACAACACCATTCAAAATAATCATAAATATGCAATTAGGAAGAATCATGAACTAGCAGGGAAGTGGTTTAAGCAATTTAGTAAATTGTGTCTTTCCTGTGTAGTTCATTATATTAATATAGTCACTAATCTTCTTGCACTGAATTTTTACTGTGTAGAGAGACCTTATTGTGTCCCTTCTGTACTTAAAGGGACCTGTCAGAAAGATGGGGACAGACTTTCTAGCAGGGGCTGTTGTGATAAGACAAGGGGTGATGGATGCTTTAAAAAAAAAAAAAAAAAGGAAGATTTAGACTAGGGGGAAGGAAGGCGTTCCTTACATTGAGGGTGGTGGGCCCCTGGAAGGGGTTGCCCAGCA
>JANHFX010018983.1:0-11046 GCA_027560015.1 Chloroceryle amazona | reverse complement strand
TGTCCCTGCTCCCTGCAGGGGGGTTGGACTAGATGACCTTGAAGGGTCCCTTCCAACCCAAACCATTCTGTGATTCTTTATCAAGGAAGCATCTAATTGAAAATGTTCCAAACAGGTATACTTTCAACCGTAGCTACTACCAAACTACCTGAATACAGATCATAGAACTTCTTGGAGAATTGGAAAACTTCTTGAAAACTATCTTGTAGATTTGGAAAACTGGAGTCCCATGTCCTCATCATGCCCCCTGCACCCCAATTCTAACTCACACTTAGATCTTCAAGATTAATTAAAAAATAAATCTAGACAAAAGGTTGTGAAGTACCTGGGACAACCCCTTTTGAAAATGTTCTAGCATACAAGTAGGTGAAAGTGACCTTTGTAATAGAACTATCATGTCTTTATCTTCTGTATTTTTCTTTTTCGTTTTGTGTCTCTCTTTGCAGTCTGTCCTAATTTATATCACAGTCTATTGCAATAATAGTTTGAAATGTGCAAAAGTTTATTTGAATGAACGAGAGGTCATCTGTACTTTGTTATTGCCAGTCTGTACTACTAGAGTCAGATTTACTAAAATGGGAAGGCAATGGCTGATGAGTGCCAAGTGGGATTCACTGAAGTCCATAATTCCAGACAGGAATTGCCAGTAACTCCTTTACCAGAAGCCCTCAAGCCTGTCTGCTGTAACCTGTTCCTGTAGATA
The DNA here is from genome assembly GCA_027560015.1 of Chloroceryle amazona. Taxonomy (NCBI): domain Eukaryota; kingdom Metazoa; phylum Chordata; class Aves; order Coraciiformes; family Cerylidae; genus Chloroceryle; species Chloroceryle amazona. Next base: position 10,343 of record JANHFX010018983.1, on the reverse strand, counting down.
AGCAGATACCTGCAGTGTAACAGATAGCTTTTTGATGAAAAAGCAGCTTTGCTTCAGGAGTCCCTTTGGTCCCTCTCTGTGCTAGCTGTATGAGTAACTGGCCAAAGCTTTTAGCTGGTTCATGAGGGTGTGACAGCGTGGTGATAGTCGTTTTTTATGTTTGGCTTTACCCCTTCCTCCCCTGGATTTTAAAAAAAACTACTGTTTTGACTTTGTCTTTTCTCCTCTTTTACTTTAAAGAGCTCTAATACCTCACTGAAGCTGCAAAGAAAACCTCGGGAAAGTGATTTTGAAACAATTAAACTGATTAGTAATGGAGCTTATGGGTGAGTAATCTGTGACTGCAACAGCTCTTTTAAATTTTATATTTTATTTACTTCCCATTGTTTCTTATTGAAGGGATGTTTATGTGAGTGAGTTTGTTTACACTCCTGCTTATTTTTTTCTGTTTTCTTATTGTGTTTTTAATATTTGAATCTTACAAGAACAACTTTTTTTGGAAAGCCTGATGGTAATGAATCACTGTGTGTGCTGCAGTAAATTAAAATACTGCATATTACATCACAAAGATTTATCAGAAGTAGATATCATGTAATGCCAAAGATGAAAAGTGAATAAATCAAAAGGCAGACTTTTGATTTAAATGCCACATTTAAAATACTGGAAGCAGCCTTTTTTATGCAGATGTGAAGCAGAATAAAACTGCACCTGTAGGAAGACAGATTGTTAAAAATGAGTGCTTATGTAAGACCTAAAATATTGGTGAAGTAGACACACATCTCCTGAAGTAGTGAAGCACTGTGTTCTTGCTTCTTCATGCACACTTTTCTATCCTCATGTTTTACAACTGTCAGCTTTTAAGGAATTACTGTTACTTGGTTAGCTTCTGGGGACTTGGAAAGTGCACTGCCCAGTGGTATGAGTTATCTGGAGCTATCCTAGAAAACCAGAAGGAAATTATTTTAGCCTGGGCCTTGAATGAACACAAAATGTTTTCTGGAAGTACTTGTGCAGTGATTGTGTCTATCAGTAGGCAGAAGTCTGTCTTCAGTCACCTTTTCTGACCAGATACTATCTATTAGACCCCCTCCTCCTTTGCAGGAGGCATCTGGTACTGGTGGTTGTGATAGCTTGTGTGGAGGCTATTACTTGTGTTCAGTCCTGCTTGCATAGCTCAGCAAAAAGCCTGAAGGAAATAGCATAACAGCTTGTATTAAAATTACCGAAATATAAATTCTCACTAGTCAACCTCTGCACAATTTTCTCAGAATTTCTCCCTAGGCAAACTCATTACTTACCATATAGCAGTTTCTCCCAGTTATCCCATGACTTCAAAATCCTTTCTTCCAGCAGTTAGCAGTCACTGCTAACTCCCCTCTCTGGATGCATCCCTTTCTCCTTCCTGGTTGCTTAGTTTCTTCCATTCCTCCTTTCATCTCCTACCCAATTTTCTCTTTACCTTACTGAAGGAGAATAAGAACAATGTGTGGAGTGTGTCCCCATCAGAGAAAAAGGGTATCTGAGTCACTATACCTGTCCAGCTTCCCAGCAGTTTTAGAATATGGAGGGATGGGGAGAGGAGGGAGCAGCTGCAGAAGGGTGTGTGGCAACCACCAGTGTGAGGCTGGCCACCTGAAGTAAGGTATTTAGTAGACCTGTGGCTCTTGCTTCATAGATGTTGCATACAGGTGGTGTCTTGAGGAGCCACTAAGAAACAGACTGGAGATAACTGTCTGTTTGAAACCAGAGACAAGTAAGGAGCTGAAAAGCTGGGAAATAAAAGATTAAAAGCTGTGACTTTCTATGGCACATACAGTGTAGGCATGCAGGATCTACTTTTCCCCTCATGTTTGTGGCAGGAAAAGTCAATACTTATGAAACAACTTTTTAATGCTAATAATATGTGAAATTGGCAATATAAGTGTTGTAAAAATTGGATGAAAACCTGATAAATTTGTGAGGAAAAAAGAGTTAATAGAGGTGAGCAGCTGGGAGTGATCCAGATTCTGTGTGAATCATTTTCTTCAGCAAATGTTCAAATGGGTAGGCTTGTGAGTTGTACTGTGGTATTATTAGAAGTGGAAAATCTCATCAGTTTAGTGAAGTGCTATTAGTTCCATCCTTAACCAATCAATAGAAAAGTAGATTTTGTTGGTCTAGATTTTTTTTAATGGTTACTTCTTAGAAGAAAAATCAAGAATGATAAAGAAACAAAGATGCATCCTCTCACTAACTAATGTGGAGGGAAAGGAACGCACTCAGTGAACTGTGAGGATTTAAAGTTTTGTGTTTACTCACTTTCAAAAATTATTTAAAAAGTAATCTTAACACCTAGTCACTTGCCTCCAACTACTGTAAGTTCAGGAGGCCTGTGCTCCTAAATTCTTTGAGATCACTTCTTCAAAACACATCTGCATACCACTGTGGTATGTTAGACAGTGGAAGTGTAGTATCAACAGACCATTTCTTGATCTTTATTAAGTTTTTCCTATTTGCACCAGTATGATTGCTGGTTAATTTACTCAGAAGTCAGGTTTTAAGCGGAATACATCACAATAACCTAAATGCTCTTTAACCCATCTACAAAATGGAGTGTAATAAAGCAATAATACCTTTTCCATATGTGAATGAAAAGCAGTAAGCTGCCTCATAGGCATTTATTGCAGTTTATTTACAAGTAGCTGAAATAAGTCATTCTTCTACAAGGATTATTTTTTTGCCTTCCCATTAGTTTTTTTGAAATAACTTGAATGTGTGTGCATGCTACCTGTGCTGCAGCACTGATTTATTCTCAAAAATTTGTCAGTAGGCATTGTTTTTTGCTGTGATGTTTTTGCCTTCATTAATGAAATGGAAAACTTGGACTCCTTGAAAGTGTAGTTGTTTGTCTTGTCATGATGTAACAGATATTTATCAGATACATTAAACTGGATGAGTTTAAGTATAAACTATTGGTTTTGTGAAGGTTTGAGTAAATATCGTATCACTTCTCTGTTTTTAATTGATTGGGTAAACTCATTTGTAGTGCAATTACATGACTGTATAGTAGATGAGGTGCATCAGGTTTTGGGGAATGCAAATCAGTAAGCATGTAGGGTGCTGGCCAAGTCATTAACGGTTTCACAAGCTGTCTGACTCTTTTTTTCAGCCAGACAGAACTTTTCGTACTTCCCAAATTTTAAACTTCTACTGCAATCACAGCAGCGTTTTCCCATATGCAAGAGGTAGTAGGCAATAGTAGTCCATCTCTTCAAATTGACATCAGCCCCATTTCCTGAAACAGATCAAAACAAAATAAAGGTTACATTTGATTTCAGGGAAACAAGTGATGTTAGCCTCGTTGCTCTTCACTAATGTAAAACTGTTTCTGCTTAAAGCAAATACATGATGCCACTTTTGCACCTCCCTGGGATGCTATTACTTCAACAAAAATGGTAATGTCAATATGTACATGACATACTTGCTAATGGTGTTGCCTCTGAGGCAGTATAGGCTTGAGCAGCTGCTGCCTGTGACCTGAGAGTATTACTCATTCCTGTCCCTTCTCCACTGAGAAGGTTGCCCAGCTGCTGAGTAACACCCTGTCAGTCTGGTTAATTAATCATCATCCAGGCAGCCTCCAGTTCACAAGTGGAAGAGGTCTGGGGGAAGTGTGACTTTGTAGCTTTAAAGAGCAGTTTAGAAAGTAGAGGCTGTTTCTATGCTAGAGGTCTTATATGCATTAATCACTGTGAACTTTCTCAAAATTGTGAACTTCAAATTCATGCACTTTGCTCTCAAGTGAACCTCCTTTCCCAATACAGCACAGGCCAAGTGCATTATCTGTATTTCTTCTGCAGATCATATATGTATGAGGATCTAGTACTGGCAGCTGATGCAGTCCTTTCAGTGGTAAAGAAAGGTTGTTTACCATGTTGAAGGTCTTGAATTCTGTCCTTCCTGAATGTGCAGCATGCTGCAAACTAGTGAAGAGCTCAATTTCTCAAGTGTTTCTTTTATAAATTTTGAACAGTTTAGTCCTAGGAAACCTGGACAGCAGCTTCATCATTTTACATCTGTGTTTACTAGCTGCCATAAAGATAGGTGTTGCTGTTAGGTATGAAGAAGAGGTTTATTAGTCAAAATTTGTGACACGTTGAAACAACTAAGACTAGAATCACTTGTGAGAGAAGGTTCACAGCCATAGTGTTCTCTTCAGATAGCCACCTTCTCATTTTCTTCTAGGCAGACTAGGGTAAGTCTGAAATATTGCTGAGAGGAGGCTGTGTGCATTGTCCAGGGACTTGGAAGACTCACACTCCACTACCTGCTCATGTTAGGAGTGCTGCAGTGCTTCAGGCAACATTTCCCCCTGCTGCTAAATAACTCAGATCTTTTAATGGGCATCATCTAGCTAGGAGGTGGTATAGTGCTTCTTGTAAATTCTGATCACAGAATCACAGAATGTCAGGGGCTGGAAGGGACCTCAAAAGATCACCCAGTCCAACCCCCTGCCAGAGCAGGATCACCTATACCAGATCACACAGGAAGGAGTCCAGGTGGGTTTTGAATATCTCCAGAGAGGGAGACTCCACAACTCCTAGGCAGCCTCTTCCAATGCTCTGTCACCCTCACTGTGAAAAAGTTCCTCCCCACATTTACATGGAATTTCCTGGGTCTCAGCTTCCACCCATTGCCCCTTGTCCTGTCATCAGGCATCACTGAGAAGAGACTGGTTCCATTCTCCTGGCACTCACCCTTCATGTATTTATAAACACTGATGAGGTCACCCCTCAGTCTCCTTTTCTCCAGGCTAAAAAGCCCCAGCTCCCTCAGTCTTTCCTCATAAGAGGGATGTTCCATTCCCTTAATCATTTTTTTGGCCCTGAACTGGACACAATACTCTAGATGTGGTCTCACCAGGGCAGAGTAGAAGGGCAGGAGAACCTCCCTCGACCTACTTGCCACCCCCCTTCTAATACACCCCAGAATGGCATTGGCCTTCTTGGCCACAAGAGCACATTGCTGGCTCATGGTCAGCCTCTCACCAACTAGGACCCCCAGGTCCTTTTCCTCTTTGCTGCCTTAAACAGATCAGTCCCCAACCTATACTGATACCTGGGGTTGTTCTTTCCCAGGTACAAGACTCTACACTTGCCCTTGTTGAATTTCATTAATTTTTTTCCCTCCCAACCCTCCAACCTGTCCAGGTCTTGCTGAATGGCAGCACAGCCTGCTGGTGTGTCAGACACTCCACCCAGTTTGGTGTCTTAAATAATTATCCAATAAACTTCACCATATTGCAATCAGATGAATCACAGCCTCCCAAGTGGCTCATCTTCAATGGAGACAGCATCAGACATAATTCCAGGGTAGTACAGAATTCATCAGTCTCTTCTCAGGAAATTGTGAAAATGAAATCTAGCTCTTGGTGAGCAGCAAGTACAGTACCTGTGTTTCCACAAGGAGTTAAAGGTCCCTTGACAAATTAGAGAATCAGGTCAAAGCAATTGGCACAGCTACAGTAATCTCAGGCATGAATGTAGACTAGACTATAAAATTGCTTTTAAAGTTGAAGTTACTGAAGACCTGTAAACTAGGCCTGAAGCCTGTAATTAATTTGGACCAAAAAACCAGGAATCTTGGTTGTAAGATTGGAGAAATACATTGCATTTGTTTTAGCATATTTTTGGACATCTTAACACATGTCCACAGTGTTTTCTATTTGTGCCTAACTAAACGTATTTTAGAGATAAATTTTCAAGCTAAGATTTATGTTGGAAGTGGAATAAAGTAATGTTTGGACAATGTCAACGTTTATGAATTTTCTTATTTCTCTTGAACGTTAAACTTGCTTTGCTATGTTAAAATACAACATCAGTAAAAAAAAACCAAACACTTAAATACTTGTTGAGATAAATACAGTGAAATTAGAGAATGTTTTTGAACCTTCTTGTCACCATGTTATGAAAAACAGAAAAGGGAGGGGTAACAAAGCAAATTCTGAGTTTGAAAACATAGGAGACTGCAACAATAACACACTGATTGTGGCTTCTCAGGCAGATAGGGAATACTATTGCCACTGAATGGATGAACAGAGCATGGGTGGTCTGGATGTTCTTAATATATTGCTTTTGTGTTACAGGAATCCTCAAAATTATATATGTCTTTATAGTATACTGAAAATAATGAGCAGCATTTAATGATCAAGACCTAGAAACCAGGCTTGACATACTGTGCTCTCTAAAGCACATACAGACCAAAGATAAGCTTCTGTATAGTGCTCTAGCTGTAGCATTCTGAAAAATAAATAGAGATAGATAAGGGAAAATGGCTCTGTGGGAGGAAGAAACTAGATGTAATTTTCATGCCATGATTAGTAGAATGTAGCAGGATGACAGCTTGGAGGAGAGTGAACAGAAGCTGGGAGGCCATCACAATCTACATGATAAGCTGCTGTACAATAGCAGAAGCATACTTCAAGGTTGGCAAATCAGGGTTCAGAATTACCCAAGACAAAGTTGGTATGTGCTAGAACTCGCTGTCATTGTTCCCATTATTTTACCTCAAAGTTTGCAGTCATGTCTCAGCATATGTGCACTTTACTCTGGGCTTTCCATTTAGATGAAGTTGAAGCCCTACTTATGTGCAGAAACACAGATCAGTGTTTTACCACCCATATTATAAAAAATGTCTTCCTTATGTCTAGTCTGATACATGCTTTTTAATTTAAAACCATTACCCCTTATACTGTCACAACAGGTCCTGCTGAAAAGACTATCCTCATTTTTCTTACAAGCTCCCTTTAAATATTGAAGGGCTGCAGTTATTTCTTCTTGGACCCTTCTCTAGGCCAAACCCCATCAGTTCTCTCAGCTTTTCTTCATGGGAGACATGCTCCAGCTCTCCTCCGAACTGCTCCAACAGGTCCATGTCCTTGTTTTGAGGACTCCAGATCTGGACACAGTACTCCATGTGGGGACTCACCAGAACAGAGGGTGAGAATCACCTCTCTTGACCTGCTAGCCACACTTCCTTTGACACAGCCCATGATATCGCTGACTTCCTGGGCTGCAAGCACACGTTGCTGACTCATGTCCAGATTTTCATCCACCAGTACCCCAAAGTACTTCTCCACATCCCTGAACTCAGTTGCTTCATCCTCCAGCTTGTATTGATACCATGAGTTGCCTTGAGCCATGTGTAGGACCTAGCAGTTAACCTTGTTAACCTCATGAGGTTCATATGGGCCCATTTCTCAAGCCTGTCAAGATCCCTTTGGATGGCATCTCCTCAGTCTAGCATGTCAGATGCTGTGGATGGCTATAAACTCTTCAGAAGGGATAGGCAAGGAAGAGGAAGGACAGGCAGTAGAGTGACCTTGTAGATTAGGGAGTGTTTCGGTTGTCTAGAGATTAATGATGGTGATGATAGGATTGAGTGTTTATGAGTAAGAATAAAGGGGAAGGCCAGTAAGGCAGATATCATGGTGGGGGTCATCTTTTATAGACCAGGATGAAGAAGTAGACAAAGTAGTCTGCAAGCATCTGAGAGAAGTCTCACAATCACTAGCCCTTGTTCTTGTGGGGAACTTCTACTTACCAGATATCTGTGGAAATAAAGTACAGTGGAGAGGAAGCAGTCCAGGACATTCCTGACGTGTATGTAAGAGAACTTCCTGACACAGCTGGTTGAGTGAGCCACCAGCTCACTAAGGAAGGCACCCTGCTGGACCTGTTGTTTGTGATCACAGAAAGACTTGTGGGTGATGTGATAGCTGGAGCTCGTCTTGGGTGTAGTAATTACTAAGTGGTAACAGTTTTTGATTGTGGAGGAAGAGAGGATGGTTAGCAGAACTGCTACCTTGGAGTTCCAGAGGACAGACTTTGGCCTGTTTAGGACCCTGGCTGACAGAGTCCCTTGGGAGACTGTCCTGAAAAGCAAAGGAGTCCAGGAAGGCTGGACATATGTCAAAAAGCAAATGTTAAAGTCACTGGAGCAGGCCATCCCAGTGTGCTGAAAGATGAGCCAGCAGGGAAGACCAGCCTGGCTGAACAGAGAGCTTTGTCTGGACCTCAGGAAAAAAAGGGAAGTTTAGAAGAAGGGGCAGGCCACTCAGGAGGGCTACAAGAATGTTGTGAGGTTTTGCAGGGAGAAAATTAGAAGTGCCAAAGCCCAATTAGAACTCAACCTGGCTACTGCTGTAAAATAAGCCAACAGCATCCTGGCTTGATGTGATCATCACTCTGTGCTTGGCATTGGTGAGCCCACACCTCAAATACCAAGTTCAGTTTTGGGCCCCTCAGTACAAGAAGGACATTGAGATGCTGGAGCAGGTCCAAAGAAGGTTAGTGAACTGGTGATGGGTCTACAGAACAGGTCTTATGAGGAGTGGCTGAGGAGTTGGGGTTGTTTAGCCCCCCTTAGAAAAGGAGGTTTGGGGTGACCTTATTGCTCTCTACAACTACCTGAAAGGAGGTTGGGGTGGGGGTCAGTCTTTTCTCCCAAGTAGCAAGCAATAGGACAAGAGAAGATGGTCTCAAATTGTGCCAGTGGAGGTCTAGGTTGTATATTAGGAAAAATTTCTTCCCCAAAAGGGTTGTCAAACACTGGAACAGGCTGCCTAGGGAAGTGGTGGAGTCACCACCCCTGGAGATATATAAAAGATGTGTAGGTGTGGTGCTTAGTGACATGGTTTAGTGGTGGACTTGGCAGTGTTAGCTTAATGGTTGGACTTGATGATCTTAAAGGTCTTCTCCAACCTAAGTGATGCCACGAGTCTGTGATTCTATGAAAATTATTTTAAAGCATTTTGTGCAGCATCAGCATTGTATGCATATGTAAACATGAGAAAGACAATTGTGATGCAGTTGTCTCTTGAGTCCAGTACACTTGAAGTAAACAGTTTTGTTGTTTGTTTGGGTGTTTGTTTGTTTGTTTGTTTGTTTGTTTGTTTGTTTTTCCCAAGGAATTGTGCATAACTGAATCTTACTGAAAAGTTAAACAATTATCTGCCCGTGACTGTAAGACTGGAGAATGTGATTTAGAGAGCTGAGGAAACATAGCCAGTATGTCACAGATACTTACTGGATTCAACAGTCTTTAGAACTTACTAGTTCTTCATCTTTAAATATGGTAGCAATGACCCTGCAGATCCATGTGATATACAGAGGGGATTTGTTAAGATGCTATAATAAAAATAATAATCTGTGGTTAATACCTGTCTTTCAAGAGTTAATCTTGTCCCACCGTCTGAATTAGTGGTCTGAGAAAGGTCTGCATGATGAGTCCTCAGGCAGTCCTCAGTTTATTCATAAAACCTTATTTTTGGAAGGATTGTGGCTTCAGGCACCTGAACGGCTCATTTTTTCTACAGGAAAATACACGAAAGAGTACACAAAGGGACTGAAATAGGGAAAATAAAAGATTAAATTACAGGACATCAAGAAGCTAAGCCTGACTAACAGGAGATAGTAACAAAAGTGAGAGGAAAACCATAATGTAAGGGAAAAAAAGCAAAGGAAGAGTTGTAATGAAGGGATGGAGAGAGAAGTGTGTATGAGGGGAGTGGTAGGAAGAGGTCCAGGAGGGCAAAATGTGTAAAGCCAGCAGGGAGTAGTACTGGAGCTGAATAACTCAGTCTTTATTACATTTTTGCAGGGGCAGAAGGCAGTGGGATTTAGGAGATACAAAAGGTGGGATTTGTCTTGGGTTTTTCCCAAGGTGGCTTTCCCCTACTTTCATAATAGTGTAATGTCTTTCACCTGTCCCATGTTCAGAAAAAAACAGGGAATTATGAGAGGTTTTGGAATCAATAAGATAAACTTTCTTGTCTGCAAAAATCTTTTCTCCACAAAGGAAATCAGAAATGTGTTGATTTTTTTTCAGTGTCTGTGGGCAGGTCAGAATAGAAATAGTAAGGCAAGAATTGTATTTTGAGTTTAAATAAATAATTGTATGCTGATAATTGGACCTCATGGGGACAACAAATTGACTTTAAAATCTATGTAATTGATTACCATTCCTCCCTCCCTCTATTTTCTCCTTCAGTCCTTTCTTTCCATAAACACTAACTACTGTGGTAATTATATACTGGAGATACTGTAAGTATTAAATGCTACAAAGCAGATTTCAAGCAAGGCAGACATTTTTAGGATTTCCCTCAAGGGTTTTGAAGAAACGCAACAGTCCTGTGTCAGTGTTTCACAGTGGGGTGAGTCCTCCTGAGCCTTGAAAGAAAGAAGGCTTATCCTTGCGAGGTTTTCTTTTATTTTGCCTCCCTCACTGCTCACTACATCTTTGTAGTACTCATGAGAAGCCTGCCTACTCTTCCAAAGGCCATAAACTCTTCTTTTGTTTCTGAG
>JANHFX010018980.1:0-25434 GCA_027560015.1 Chloroceryle amazona | reverse complement strand
AGCCCGGCAGGCCTCGGCAAAGCCCGGCAGAGCCCGGCAGCCCTCGGCAAAGCCCGGCAAAGCCCGGCAGACCTCGGTAAAGCCCGGCAGAGCCCGGCAGACCTCGGCAAAGCCCGGCCTCAAAGTGGAGCCCATCATCCTGGAAGGGGAGTTTGCAAACGTCGCTGAGGTGACTCCGGCCGAAGGAAAACTGCTCCAGGTAAGATCAGCTGTGGTTTATCCACCTCCACCTGCCCTACGTTCCCGCTCCGACCCTCTCCCCCTTTTCTCTCCTCGCCGCTTCAGCTCCCAGCACGATGTGTTGGATTTTTATTTCCTGGCTGCAGCTCTGTAACCAAAACACCGAGGCATTTTTGCTGTGAGCTGTCCACCTGCCTGCGTTGCTCCTTTGCTGTCCTGCCCCCCGCCCCGCACGCTGTTCTGGAGCAGGAGGGATTGGGCAGATGGTTGATTCCTCACTCGGTCGCAAACCGTAGCTGCAGTTGTATTAACGTTGGATTTTGGATGTGGTCGGTTGATCCCACAAAGATTATTGCGTATCTTGATGTTATAAAGCTGAGTGTGTCGAGTCACATGTTGGGACGCTAAATACCTGACAGAAAACAAGATTATTCTTCATTTTTTTATGAAATCCGTAAGGTTTTCTACGCACTTCTGCTGATAGCTGGGGTTTTGCTACAGCTAAAGTGCACATCCACGCTTCACCCCCAAGAATCACTGTTGTCTTGTGTATCACTGCACCTGGGAGCTCATTGCACCCATGCAGTGGTTCCTGTGGTGTCACCACCAGGTATTTTCAGAAGTGAAATTACTGCTGGTTCCTGACCTTTACTAAAGGAGAGAGCATCCGAACCTCTCACCACGAGGCGCAGATGCTGCTGAGAGGCAGAGCTGAGCCGTTCGGTGAACAAATCGATCTCCTGCATGTTAAGTTGTGAGCTCAGTTTCCTGAGACCCAGTGTGTGCTCTGTCGTTTCTGTTGGTGATTTGCTTGGCTTTGTTCTTGAGCACACAAAAGTGACAAAATAGTGACAAAAAAGTGACAAAATAGTGACAAAACTAAGATTAAATCTTAATTTCTGCGTGGCCTTTTCCAGTCTTGACTTTCCAAATGTGGCATGTTGTAATCTTAATTAAATTTGTAGCTTGGAACTTTAAATTGAAGTAATAAATTTGGTGTAGTCTTAGAAGAAAAGGAGGACAGTTGAGCCAGTTTTAGAACATGGTCACCTGTCTGAAAATGAAAATGGGCAATTAGTGCCATTTATAAAGCCTGTTTTTCCACACCTCCTGAACTGCTCAGAATGAAAGCCGTGCTATAAAATTATATTACCAGGCTAAAAAAAAAAAAAAAACACAAAAAAACTACCTTAGACAAATGTACTCAAGGTCCTGTTCTGTCGTGAGGCAATGTCCAGGAAAGTCAATATTTATTCCTTACAAAAACTACAGTGGTGTTGCAACTGAGCACAAAGTATAGAGCGTGGCCCTTTTCGAAATGAGAAGGTGATAACCTCTATTGTGTGAGGCGTGCACGTTTTTAACCAAACGCAGCGACACAAAGGGGTTGGGGTTTTTTTTGTGTCTCCTGCCCGTCGCAGCGGCACAAACGAGGTGTTTGGAATCCAAAGCCGTGAGCGCTGTTGGATTTACAACTGATTTTGTCCTTTCAAAATCATCCTCGAAATGGAGAGGGTTGGGGAAAGGCTAATCTAATCTGGGGAGTTTGTGTACACAGATACTGACCTGCGCTGTGTATGTAAAAACATACACAGCCTTGATTCCTCCCCTGTGTGTGCGCAGGTGACCGTTCCTATTCCATATCCCACTGAATCCAGCACAGAAAATCACCCGGCTCTGCTTTCAGGTGGCAGTGTTGGGATCGGGGGGTCAGGCTGTGCCTTCTGCAGCAGGATGTTTGCCTGGTGCCAGGCACTGTGCTCTGGGAAAGCTTAGTCAGGTGTACCCGTGACCTCCCGTGTATATCTTACGGTGTAGTTTCTAATTCTGCTGCTGCAGATTGAAACTTGGGCTATAAAATGCCATTTAATGTTGTTTGGGTCCTGATCCTGCAGTGGGTTCCTGCCTCTGGAAAGACGAAATGGGCAACGGAGCCGTTAATTGTTAAAGTACAAAATAAGTAAGAAATTAAGGGGAGGAACCATTTTTAGCTCACATTTAGTTTGTCAGATATTAAGTACACCTGAATTAGCCTCTATTGGGACATCTTCTTTAAAATGTGGTTGTGAGCATCCCAATCTTGCCAAAACATTGGGTCACGTGCTTAACTTTGATTGGAACTCTTATTTAAATGAGCCTCTTCTTCACACATACCTGCACAATTGGTTCTTTAGATGTAATTGAGGTACATAACATGATTATCTCTACAGTTAATGAGCTAAGATGTCTACTTTTTACACCAGTTTTGGATAGGTCTTGGTTATGTCAGAGCCTGTAAGATGCAGTCAGCCCTCGTGCCCACTGCAGAGAACACAAAGTGCAGAGCTTAGCTTGGCGAAGAGGAGTGGATGGCCCAGTCCTGCTTTCAGAGCTGTGTCCTCGTAGTGCAGGGGTCTAATAAGCGTGCTTGAGGGTAAGTGGTGCAGAGTTAGCCCCATAGTCAGGCAAAGGTCCAGTTGAACTTATAATTATTTTCATAGTCTTCTGCTCAGTATGTATATTTTAGAAAGACATTGTTACTTTGATAAAGACCTGCGTGTAAGTGATGGAGCCTCACTAAATGGACTTACACCAGAATGTTTTCTTGGTTTCATTTCTCCCTGCCATATTCTCTGGGATCACCTAGAGAAACAGACTTTGATCGTAGGGTGTTATGTTCTTAGAAGCTGACTTTAAGAAGATCTTTTTTACCGGTAATAAAATAACCCCAGTGTTGCATTCCTCCTCCTTGCCCCTGTGACTGGTTTTTCTGGGAGATCTCTGGATTTTGGGGTTTGGAGGTGACTGAACAGCAGTGGGTGAGCAGGTAGGTGCCAGGCAGCTGCCTGGTACCTGCCCATCGTCCGCCCCTTTCAGTTTAACCCAGGCAGCGTTACCTCTGGCACTCCACACGATGCAGCATGATGCAAAGGGAGAGGAATTTCTCAAGTAGGCAGAGCCACTTAAGGCGTTATAGGTCAAAAAACCAACACCTTCAACTTCTTAGAGAAATCATCTTCAAGCTTGTTCAGAGCTCCAGCTTGTTCAGAGAGCACATGCTCTGAGCATTAACTATTGCTTCACACAGGAGAAGCAAAGCTGTGAATGAGTTTGCTGTTTCCAAATGGCTGGAAGTTTAGGTCTTTGTCGAGCTTGCTGCAGTAGCCTGGGAAAAAAAAAACTCCCAGGGAAATCAGAAAATAGCCCTTTAATAAAGATGGAAGAACCAAACCTTCTAGACAAGTAGGTTGGAGAGAAGGTATCTGGATCTTACCGATCCATGGATTGCTGATGTGCAGAGGAGGGTTCCACGTGCCCCCCAACTGCCGTTCTGTTGCTGTTTGCTGTAAATGCTGGTGCAAATTTCACAGTCTCACTTTTGATTGTTTTGGCTGTTGTGCTAGCTGATGTTTTGAGGAATAAATCTTGGTTTCCTTCTTGCCCATGCCTCAGTCTTCACTTGATACTAGAGAGAGTTGGTGATGTTGGCTTGAAGACAAGTAGGAGAATGAGGAATGTCTTGGAAAGAAATAAGAGACTTGAAGAAAAATCTCTTCCTCTTGAAATTGAATTACAACAGAATTCACATATAAATCTAATTGTGGAAGAAGAAACCATCTTATCTGAGAAATAGTTCAGCACTTAAAGGTTTTTGGTTTATGGTTTTTGATTTATTGTTTTAGTTAAGTGTATGTGCAAGCATATATAATTAAAAAGGAGCATTAGTATCTTTTCTGTTTGAGCATCTACAATCCCAACCTTGTACATGGGGCAGGGATGATGCTGTTGCTGTGTGTGGTGAAGCTGGGATCATTGCAGTCTCTAGTCGTGGGGATGGTATTTTCGAAATAAGGCAAAAACTTTGGGAAAAATCCCAAACAAAGACATTTAAAAAGAGACAGTTAAACTCAAACTACTGTACTTCCTATGGAGAAGATAAAGCAACCATCTCTTTAGGGTGGGATGACTGAGAATGAGAGGAGGGTCTTCAATAAATTTGTTTGCTTTTAGCTGAAAATCAAATGTAGATATATTCAGAAAAGAAGCTTGGTGGGTATTCACAGCAGCAATGATAAGGAAAAGATAATTAACCCTTAAAATCCCACCAGGGAGCCCAAGGTGATCATCCTGGAATCGGGAGAGTGTTTCCAGTGTTGCAATGCATAGTGCTATTGGAGAATCATAATCACCTTAACTGCTTATAGAGGGTTACACTCCCAACCCATAAGAAAGTAAATATATTAGTAGTCTTCTATACTACTAGCTCCTGGATCAACAAAAGGATGTTGAGTGCATAATGTTGACAGAGATCAAAGAAATGGGCAAGTCTAACCAAATGATAATGGGGACTTAAATTACCTGTGAATAAACTGGTCAGATAGCACAATGAGAGTGAGTTCAAAGCAGCAGTTTCTGCCTCTTGGAACAGCTCGTACTAGAGTACACAGAAAGAGATTCTTGACTTAGTGTTAAGTAATGTGCAAGAACTGACTCAAAAGCTGGCAGTAATTGAGCCACTTGTATTGACTGCAGCATAATAAAATTCCCTGCCTAAGTACCAAAAAGTGGGACTCTGACACTAACTTTTAGATCGGGAAATGGCACTAAAGTGAGACAGTGAGTGGAATGGCTCTTACAGCTTCAAGAAGTAGCTTTAAATGGGACATAGATACCCCTCAGGAGAGTAAAAGCAGCCTGGGGAACGTACAAAGCATCAGATCCAAAAGGCAGTAAGTGGAACCCCGTACAAATACATTGGTAGGGTCCAAGAAACCATTTGGGCCAAATGGATCTTTTAAATGTTGGACATATTTGGTTGGTATAGGATTGGCAGTGCAAACACTGTAACCTGCAGCGTAGATTAGTGTGGTGTTAGTGTTAGTAAAGGGTTTAAGCTGAGCCATTAAAACCCAGCTGCAGAGCAGGGAGTCTCAGCTGGAGTTAGCTGCTAGAGAAGGCTGAGCTTAGAGGCTGTTTCTGAGCTTCTCTCCCTCTCTTGAGCATGTGCAGAGGCTGAGGTGGAGCTTTGCCCAGTGTGTCCTCTCCTCTTCTGAGCCACAAAACGAGTGACAGGAAAATTCTCTGTTTAAAGAAGTTCGAAGGACTTTAAAGCTGTTTCTTCCAGCTCCCCAGTGAACCCTCTGTGCTGGTCATTGTCCCAGGAGAATTATATATGACACCTGTAGGCACAGACCCATCTTGAATTGGAGATTTTCAGCACAGTCACAGTTCTGGAGGCCCAAGGAATTACATGGGGCAGGCAGAAATAGGAGTAACCCACCCAACTGCACCAGAGCAAAGATGCATGGTCAAGGCTGAATCAACAGCGCTGGAGTGAGTGACAGTCACCAGAGGACTTCTGGCCAGGCACACCCGTCCTGGAGCATATCCAAGGAGCAAGTGGACATTTCCCAAAGATAAGCTGGCAGAGGGGTGAGATGACGGGAGAAGGGAAACGGGTCTCGGCCGGTCCTGTCGGCTGCAGCCAGGCTGCGTTTGTGGGTGAAATGGTTCGGAACTATTCAAGTTACTTTTCTGGTTTGTGCCTCCATAAAACTAAAGGTCTGGGGTACGGCTGGTGGAAGGCTCTTCTGAATCGCATGCAAATTCCTTCGTTGCAAATGAAAACTTTCTGAGTTGTCCCAGGAATACAAACAGCACAAACTTTGTGTGATCCAAGAGAACCCTATTGTAGTGGACTTTATTTAGGACAAAGATTGACGGACATTTTTATGTATTATAACTCTGTATTTTTCCACGCAGAGAGCTCTCCAACATGCCTAAAAGCTTTCTGTGGACTTGCCCCAAGAGCCTTACTTGGTCTGATAACAGGCGAGCGTTAACCTAAGAGGGAAAAAAGGAGCAGTTAAGTGCAATGGAAAATGTGCAGTGTAGCTCGATCTTGGGTCTGTCTGTCTCCACTATCACAAAAATCTGTGTTGTACGGGTTGCCAACTGTCAAATATATGAAATTTTGGTGTATAAAAAGAGCAGGCTTTAAACTGAGACTCAGTACAGGGGAATATATCCCACACGAGCAACGCACATTCGTATTTTATCAGCCTTTTGGCCTTCCCTCCGTTCTGGCTCTTGCGATCAGATACAGACAAGAGGACAGGGTACAGAGCAGGCATAGGTGGCAGGGATGGTCGTGGTGGTCTCTTCCACCTTTTCAGTTCTGTGACTTGTATTTGTATTTTTTAATATCCGCTTATTTTTCCCTGATTTCACTGGCTGTAAAGAACAGGAAGCATTGTCCTGCCTTGCATTTGCCCAGAACACTTTCAGTCTGCATTAAGGAATCGTAATCACATCTCATGCTTCGGAGCCTTGGGCTTGCTGCCAGCACGGGTCAGGCGGGAGCTGGCCAAGAGTTGTCTTGGGACCTTTTCACTGGGTTTTTTTGTTGTTGTTGTTCTTGTTGGGAGCATCAGGGATTGGCCTTTCCTCAAAACAAGGCATTAAACCTGTAGGTCAGTGCTCAAAGGTGGTAGAGAGAATGCTCTTGGGATTCGGTTTAGGTTGCGTGGGTTACTCCAGTGCAGATCATCAGGTGAGTGGCGGACTCTCTTCCCCCCTGCAGCCACCCCCTTTGAATGATCTGAAATTTTGGGTGTGTATCCTCCACTCTGCAGCTCGAGACATGAATCATCTGCCTAGATCAACGGATGTGTTCTCACCTCCTCACTTCCCTAACCCTAAAGGGGCTAGTTAAGGGCATTAGTGGCTCTTTGATCTCTCTTTTGTTCTCAGTCTCAGTAATTTGGTCTCCACCGATCAAATGGGTTAATCTGATGCGTATTGCTGTGCTTGGTATCAGAACAGTGCAGAAATGTAATGGATTGTCATATACAGAAATTCTGACGAGGCAGCTGAATTAATTCCTCTGGCCATAAACTCTATGAAACAAAGTAGAAGTTTTTTTACCCAGTTCAGTTATGACGTGGTAATTTCAAATATAAGCAAAGCAGTTTGGGGATGAAATTTGCTCTTGTTTTGACAACATGTACCTGAGTTCTAGTTCAAATTGACATAAAAGGACCAAATGTAGACTTTCTGCTTCTAAAGCACTTCAGCAGCTGTTGTTCCATGGGGTCTTTGTTCAGCTGGGTGGGTTTGCTCAAGACTGACAGTGCATTGCTGGAGGAGGGATCTGTGCACTGCAGGAACTTGGAGAGAAAGACTCTGGGATTGAACTGGATCCAGATCTGAAAAGTGAACAGCTCTTCAGTCCTGTTAGAGGTATGAAGCAATTTTCCTTACAAAGGCCAAAAATCCCAATAATAAATAGAGCAGAGCAGATACAGTGAGGACACTGCCTGAAAAGATCTGGGGTGACTGCCACATGGTAGAACAGAAGACACAACTTGTGGAGATCTAGGTAGTGAATAATGTGAACTATGTGTATGAGCTCTTCTTTAAAATGTCTGGAAGGTGGCTGGTGTGATACCATTTTTTCTGTGGGCTCCACATCATCTGCAAAAGTCTAGACCAGTATGCTGTAAAATCCATGGGGAATAAGTTGGTAGGAACTATCGTGCAGAGTGTACTAAGGGGATATAAAGGAGTCAACAGATGGATCAGTTGAGTAGGTCCAGCTGAATTTCCAAAAATGCTTCGGCAAAAGCTTTTAGGGAAACTAGAACATGGAATAGCGAGGAGGCTCCTGGATAAATGATTGTTGGGAGAAGCAGCAGATGGTCGGAACTACAGACAGATTTTCACCGTGGAAGAAGCTGATGACTGTAGCTCTGCAGGCGCGGGTGCTGGTAGCTGTGATGTCCTCTACATTTAATAAGCACATGGAAACCCAGTGCTTGGGTTTTAGAGCTTTTGGTTTGAAGTCATGAAGACAAAGATCAGCTGTGTAGCATTGCAGAAGAACCTTAGAAGACTAAATACTGTAAGGAGATGCACGTGGAAAATCAGTCATTTTGTTACATTAAAGTGATGGGCTCTGATTTGTCTGTTATCTCTTAGAAACTGTACCTTGTGATTATTATAGGTTGTTCCATGCAAGTGTCAGCTTAGTACTTGGTTATTGTCTTGAAGACAAAGAGAATGTTAGGAATGAAGAATAGAGAGGATAAACCAAAGAATATCTTTAAGCTCCTGTAGAAATCCAGGATACTTGCACGTGTTGAATACTGTGTGAAGTTCTGTTCCCCACACCTCTAAAGAAGGTGTAGCTGTATTGGAAGAGGTTTGGAGAACAACATGAGGATAAGAAAAAGTGTAAGATGCGTTTCATACAAGGAACAACTAACTGGACTAATATTCTTCTGGCTGGCAAAAAGGCAGCCAAAGGGTGGTATGAAAAAGATCTACAGAGTCATGAATAGAGATTGACTGTTAAGACTCTTTCAATATGAAAATAATGGGGCGTCACAAGAAGCTACTGGGAGACAGGTTGGAAAGGAAGTGCTCTTCATACACTCTGCCATTAACCTGTATGATTCCTTGCTACAGGAGCTGCTACGGATGCTAAAAGTTTACAGAGGTTCAAAAAAATACTGAAAGTAATGAATAGGAGAAGACTCCATCAAAGGCTATTAAATAACTGGTCCCAGTTTGCCTCAGGCAGTCTATAAAATGCAGCTCGTTGGAGGCTTGGAGAGTGTCCTGGGGAGAAGCCCAACATGCTTGTCCTGTTCTTACTTCTTCAGAAATCCCTTGCTGGCAACTGTAAAAGCAGAGCTCATGGGCTAGACAGACCTTTGGTCCGAATCCACACCTCTGTTCTTGGGTTCTCATTCTCTGCAGAAGACCTTTTCAGCACCAGCCCTTCTAGTCCACCCCTGCTCTGTCTGGGGAGGTCTCTGTGGAAAAACTGCAATAAGTACATCCTTCACCATCCATCCGTTACTGGCTGACCTCGGCTGTTCTTTCACTTAGAAGGCACAGTACAGTTCCTTGGGGTCCATTGTCACAAATCTCTTCAACACGTTTTGCTTTCAACTGGTGTTGTTAAGTGGTGTTTGATGCTCTTGACACTTTGGTCTTTATGTCTTCCTGGGTGTACCATTTTTATTTCTTGACACCCTCAATCTGCATGATTCCATCAGCTGTGCTCTGCAGATGGGATAATAATATACCAAGATGACTTTAAGATTTCTTAGGATCTTGTTTAAAAAAATAAACCAAACACCTTTATTCAGGTGGAACCTCCTGGGTTCCAGTTTGTGCCCATTGCCCCTTGTCCTGTTGCTGGGCACCGCTGATAAGAACCTGGCCCCATCCTCTTGACACTCGGCCACCCTTTAGGTATTGCTAGTCAATGTCAAGTAAGTAATGTCAGACAAAATATTCTGAGGTCCTTTTGGTCAGGAGCCATGGAGCCAGGGAATCCAGTGTGCTTGGTGGGAAGCCAGCATGGGGAAGAAATGCTGAATACCTTAGTGGTAGAGAGCTGTCTTAGCTGACAGGCCATGAATGAGAAATGAGGGATAAGGTCTGAAGGGACGCTTGGCAGAACCTGGGGGTTTTGCAAAATGGGCTTATTTTCCTCAGTGCCAGCACGTACTGGCTCTGTGGCCTGTAGGTCAGCCTCTTTCTTGGACTCCTGGTAAACACAGTGATGGTCCTGTGGTTTGAAGGATTAATTGATACTTGTGTAATCCTTCTTTCCCCAAAAGCCTCCTGCAAGGTGAGGCAAGATGCATTAGTGGTGATCCTGCAGGCTTCAGTCTGGCTGGGACAGGCTGAGGAAACACTAAAGCCAGTTACCAGAGGAGGTTGCCCATCTTCCCAGACTGACCTGCGCAGAAGTCAAGGTACTTTCTTCAGTCCCTCCTCTGAACTCCTATCTCTAGATTTCGATGCTAGATAATGGCTGTTATTAGAAGAAGCCTCTCTTATCTTAGACCTCTCATCCCTATATGGACTGTGTTTCAGTAGTTCTGGACTGTTCACTGGGACTGGTGAGCAGTAACATATAGATTACCTCAGTGCAGATACCTGAGCAATTACTTCTGTCTGTCTGAGGGATTTACAATTTGCTTTGATGCCATGGTCCTAAAATTCTGTACAGAGCTTTGGTAAAAGAGTGTTGACCTCTGCCCCAGCAGGGGATCCTAAGCAGGGTCTCACCATCCAGACAGTGTGATAACATGAGCCTGTGGCAGCTTGTTTATTATTCTAACCGTATTCTTAAATGTGACTTTCCTGGTAGCAAGAAGTTTTGCCAGAGGGTGAGAAAGACCCACTGCTAAATGTCTATCAACTAGCGTCTCTTCCAAGATAAGCTTTTGTATGTGCTTTCCTGAGGTCATATCTAAGTTTCACTGGAGCCAGAAAATAGCCCTTCTTTTCCCCACAGCGAACCCCAGACCTTCCTGGACCAAGGGGTCTGTCTCCTCAGACAGTTGATGTCAAGCAGACCATCTCCCTCCTGCCTGCAGAGGACCAAACCCATCAGGTGGCCTCTGTTTGTTTGTATCCCCAGCAGGGAGATAGAGGTGCAGTGATACAGGTAATTGCATAACGTATTGTATCAGGAGATGTTATGATACTGCCTAAGTGTTCGTGCCTGCGGCCATCAGTAGATTCCATCAAAGGTCAAGTTGTACAATACCCTCTCTAGAGGTTGTCTCCATTCTTGACATCTGCAGAGCTGGCATGTGGAGTTCCATTAAACTCTACCAGTGCAGATGCTTCCAGGAGTGATGCCAAATCAGACAGCTTGTGGTTTGCAGACTACTCTGAAATGCTTGAGATTCCCCTCCCCGGTTACTTGTGGGGAGAGACCGAGAGGGAATTACTGCTTGGAGTTACTCACCTTCTGAATATGTATGTGGATTGTCATTTGAAGAAGAAAAGAAGATAACATGATAGTAATTGGGCTGTTTGGAGGTGTATGGTACAAATCCACATAAACTGCCCTCTACTTCCACTGAAGACTTGTGGCTGGGATGAGTTGTAGGCCCACGATGACGAATATATCCATGGTTACTGTTCTGAACACACCACACGTTGACAACGTGCATCTCAAATATGACTGCTTAACGATGGTAAACTTTCTTTCTTCTTCCACAGCAGTAATCTGCCCCTTGTGCCGTGATTTATGAAGTGAGGGGAAAAAAAGTTGAAATGAAATGAGCGGTATTTATGGGTGGAAGTGCTGCTTTGAGTAAACAAGATGAATACCGGCATTGAGAAACCTGATGTTCCCGTGAAGGCAAACTTCCTTATGTTTATTTAATTCTGTTGACCATGTTAAGAACTTTGAGAGATTTTTAATAGCTTATAAATTCTAGTTAAGCATTTGGATGAACACGGTAAGTGCGCTGAAGAACTGTAGATGTTTTGTGACTTATTCCTGTGCTTCTCTAAAGCTAATGTAGAGCTTGAAAAGTCCTGTAGAACCCGGGTGACTTTTAAGACCTTTTTGAGGTTTTGGGGGGATGTGTTTAAGCCAGCACAGCTTTGAAGGAGATTCAGGAAGATTTTATGTTGAGTTGTAGCTTGGCTGTGTCCTGGTGGAGAGATCACGTTGGCTGGAGAGGTTAGGGCTGGTCTGGCTGCCTCTTGGCCGTGCAAACCAGTCTGTGGTTTGGGCATATATTAAGGATTTCCAGTCTAACAATTCCTGTGCTCTGCAGTCTTCTCAGTCTAAATTGTACTCAGAGGATCACAGTTGACTTTTGACCACGCTATCACACTGGCCACGTATGTTCATTTGTTATTTTGTCACGATGCTGTCCTTTCATCAACCTGTGGTTGTTCGCAGAGTTGGGACCTTTCAGGGGTACAAGTCTCTCATCCTTTGAGTATTGTCTGAGCTCTTTGTTCTTGTATTACATCGGTGTTTGTGACTGTATCTGGGAGTGCTAAAATGTCCATCGTCCCCGTGTGGCCAGGATGTCAGAGCTGGTGGCAAGCCTTGGTTTAACGTTATTTGTGATGGTGCAGGACTTTGTGTCATCTACAGCAAGATTGCCAGAAAGAAGTAGTCTAAGCTTCTCCATCTGCTTAACTTTTCCAGTTAAATAGGTAGTCCCTAAATTACATCATTTCGGTTCCATTCAAATGGTTGAATTTAAGGGACTGGGGAAGGGTGAAGAAAACGGAGCAGTGTCTGTGCATAGTGAATGCCATTCTGATTTATTCTTCCCCTCTCTTCAGTTGAGAAATGAAATACACCGGTGTAAAGGACTAACTGAAACACCCCGTTTACTGAATGCTTTGGTACCGGTTATTCTTCTTGTTATGCTCCATTGATGCAAAGCCCAGCTGAGTCTGAATTGCTCAAGTCCAGTGCTGGTGTCTGCACAGAAGACTGACAGAGCACTGGTGGAGGGGCAGAACTTTGATTTTCAGAGTCACTTCTCTTTTGTCTTTAAATTTCCATATTCGGTTGTGTTTTGCCAGGGTTCAGAGTAACTTCAGGAATTGAGCTGTCTCTCAGATACATCTACAGGGAAAATACATCTGTCGTTTCCACTCAGGCTGCACCTGTAAGCTGAGCTCCTTGGGTTTCTCTTAGTTTCACTGGTTTGTTTTGCTTTGTTTTCCACCATGTTTTAAGAAGATAAGCATCTCTGGGTGTATTTCCCCTGTGATTCAGTAATTGCCTTCTCTAGTCACTGATTTCCTGTGCTCTTCTGCTCACCTATTATACGATCTCAGTGTACACCCCACATACCCCTGTGCTCAGAGCCCTCTCTTAACCACATTGTAATCTCAGGTCATTCCTTAAAAGCTCCTCAGAGCATCAAATGGGGGAAAAAAAACCCCAACAAACCCACAAATTTCTCTGAGCTCAGTCCCTGAAGACACAACCTGTGTAAACGGAGGTGCTTACCAGATGCCTGGAAATCTGACATCTGCAAACACCAAGGTGGGAATTGAGTTTCTTTCAGGTTTTCAGAGTTCTTTCACTGAAATCATTTAGCCCCCCCAAAATTCAATCCACGTGTTACAAACTCAGTGTTTACTGCTGTTCCGACTTGCCGCAGAGCAACATAGAAAAAGAAATAGGTTTGAGGGTATGTGAGATTCAAAGCGTGAAGGAATTTATGACTCAAACTCAGTAATTGAAAGTTCTACGTTAAATAAACTAGGAAACAGTTTTGTCTCTTGAAGCCAGATGTGATACGCTTCCATAAAATGAGCTAAGCACACATTCAGCTGTATCTGCATCCTCAGAGCTCACTGACATGATCTTGCCCGATAAAAAATGTCAAGATAACTGTGACACAATCTCCTGGAGAAGCGAGGAGATGCCTGCCTTGTGGTACTACCTCGTAGTAACATACGAATGCTCTGTACTTTTGCCTGTTATCAACTGGAAGTTCGGGATCGAATGAGGAAGCTAAGGTCGTAAGTTCAGATAACTGAACAAAAGTCAAGTTGATAATGCCCTTTCTCTTTCTTCTTATTGCCTGGTAATACTCTTTTGGTCTTACTTGGACAGTGATCGGTCAATGTTTGTCCAGGCACAATACTGTCTGGAGCTGAGGAGATACAGACTAGGGCACTGCATTTTTGCTCTTCTGAGCTATCCAGCGACCTCACAAACACGCTGGAAAGGGAGCTTACCAAGAATGAGCTAAACCAGCATGAGGACAGCAAGAGAGCGACTGCTGCTCCTCTTCTAGGGCCTCCCCCAGAGATACCACTGATAACCCCGGCCTGGCTAAACTCTGTGAATGGTTTAATTATTTGATATCAGAGCAGGGAGCCAGACTTAAGGGAGGTATGAAAGCCTGAGTACGAGTTTAGTTCTGTGGACATTCTTCTATATTATTTGTGTATTGGGTAGAGTTGAACCTCTTCCATCAGCAGCATAGGTACCGACCTTCATACCGACTCCACAACCCCCGGGGCCGTTCTTCCCCACAAGGGCTGTCCAGGCCTGGCCCAGGCTGCCCAGGGCAGTGGTGGAGTCCCCATGATCCCTGGGGGGGTTTCAAAGCCGTGGAGCTGTGGTGCTGAGGGACAGGGGTCCGTGGTGCCCTGGCAGTGCTGGGGAATGGTTGGTCTTGATTTTGAAGGTCTCTTCCAAACAAAATGATTCTGTGATTCTATGGGATGGATCTTGCCCTCAAGGCTTTCTAGGTCTTTTACATCTCCACATCAACTTAATACAAAATAATTATGTTTGTTTATTTAAACCTTTTACTCGGCAGTGGTTTGAGGTCCCTCCTTCATCCTCGCATTATGAAGAGCAGTGAATGGTTGTTCTATATTTCTATTCTTTACAGTCTTCACAATTTTACAAGACCCTGCCCTCTTTAAGGTGGAGCATCCTAAGCCATTCCACACCTTGTTGTCCACCTGTCTACTTTTGCTACCTGTCTACCTTTTTCTGTTTTTCCATTCTGAGGTAGGGTGACCATGATGAAATGACTGTTGGGCTCTAAGTGTGCCACAGATGGTGGTTCCTGGTGCTCTTTTCCTGGACATTCCTCATCTCATTTGCTTTTTCTTCTCCAAGTTTAAGTGGCTATTTTAAAGCCTGTCATCTCGTCCTTAACAATCAGAATGATTGTTTCCCAGGCACAGCTCTTTTCACTCATTGAGTTTCATGTGCTTTTTTTACTGCATAGCCACCCAAGCTGCAGTGGATCCCAACTGCTGGCTCCTTGCTACTGAAAGGAAGAAATCTTACTCTTCACTCTCCCTCCCCCCACAATTACTGCTTTCCCACCACCTTACTTTCCATGTCATAACTCATCCATCAATTGCTGGGGCCCCAGTCCTTGTGAGACCCTTTCCCAAATGGGTCCAACTCACTAAAACTGCAGAAATTGTTCAACTTGATTTGCTAGGTTCAGTTTCTGATGTTTTCATAAGCTAAATGAGCTCACAGAGAAGACAAGGATGGGCTAAGCGGTGGGGACCGTGTGGCCAGAGCATAGGAGGAGGTGAGAGTTATTGTCTCTCAATAAACCATACGTCAGGTAGCCTGAGATCCTTCATGCAAGTCTTCACAATCAGCTTGAGATTGGATAATTCCAAAAAATATTGTTTCATCTGCAAATTTTGTCACCTCATTAATTTACCCTTTCCCAAGTAATTTATGAACATGCTGAAATCCTCTGCATGGGAACTTCCTGCCCTCCTCTGTTGCAAACCACGATGCAAACAATTCGTTTAGCTCTTCTTTTTTTTTTTTCCCCCAAATATTTGAGTGCATCTTTCATTCCCTGTGTTGTTAGCCACAGAAATTCACTAATAGGCTTCCTGCTTCTGATGTGTTGAAAAAGGCTTTATTGTTTGCATGTAAACCCCTAGCATGGTTTTCTCTTTTGACCAGTCTCCTTAAGTTGCCAGGATTTCAGTCTTTTCTGTTCTCATCATTTGGATGCGAGTTCCCCTTTGCAGAGGTTGCCTTTTCCTTCTGCCATTCTCCTTTCCCTCCTTGTTCGCTGTCGGGCTTTGGGGTTTTGGTTTTCTCCAAGTCTCTAGCAGGAGAGCCCTAAGCAATCTCTGTATCTCTCTGAAACATTTTACCTTCTTTTTTGCTTTTTAAAATGTTTTCTTTTCTGGCTACTTATTACTAGATTATTTATTTTTTCTGCTTTCAGGGTTTTCCTTCATTTATTTATTTATATTTCCCTATCCTACAAATAGAGGACTTTGACTATATAACAATCACTGTTACAGAACCAATCTGTCTCCAGCCAGCCCCGCCGCGTACTCTGCAGGATTGCATCTATTTCAGAGGTTTCTCCAAATTGCTCCATAAAGAAGTTGATAAAGATCCCTAAAGCTGTCTTTTGGTCAGACCTCAGTACACCACTTACCCTGCCTGTAGGCGATGATCAAAGTCACTCATTAATGCCGTGCTTTTCCACTTTTGTGTCCTTCCTGACTTCCCTGAGCCTTTTTCTGGTCTCTGGCATCACCATGGATCAGTGCTTGGTTGGTAGCTTTAATACCTTCTTTTTTCATACATGGGATTTCAACCTACAGGTCTTTGGAACTCTTTAGAACAGTTAAATACATATTAGTACAATCTACTGGTTTATTCCTGTATGTCTGTTGTTCCAGCATCCTCGGGATTAACTCTTTCCCTTGAATTGCCCATATGCTTATGAAATCAATATGCTAATGTAAAAGTAGGGATTTTGGTTTACCCTTCTGAGCTTCAGGCTTGCACTTTGTGTTTGCCAGATAGATGGATATTTTATACATCTGTGTGTCTCTATTTATCTGTATATATACAGACACACACAGATGTACATAGGCACTCATATAGGAGATACATTGAGGCACAGAGCTCTCTTGTGTGGTGGGTATCAGTGCAATTATCAATGGGTATCAAGGCAATAATATATTTCTAGGTGCAGGAATTAAGAGGAAAAATTTATACCCAGGTTCCAGCCACGACTGCATAAAGCTTGACATAGAAAATGACTTTTGGAATCTAAAAGAGCAGTGTGGCGTGGTGGGTGTTGCTTGAGAGGGGAGCGCTGAGCTGGAAAAGCAGGGGGTTGGAAAATGCTCGCTGAAGTCACTGGCCCAGAGGGAGGCAGAGCTCGAGTCGGGTACAGACGAAGGCTCCGATCGAACGTCTGCAGTGCTTAATCCCTGCAAATGTTAATAAAAGTATTAGGCAGGCAACATGTTTCCTCTTGTTTTGTTATGGTTGAATTTCATATGCAGACAGCGTGCCATGAACCTCGCTTTCCCTTGCCATCCCTTCACGCCAGCAGCAGCTTTCCCGAGCCTCAGGCACCGCAAGCTCTGACTCATTTACTTAATATTCCTCTAATGAAACTGCCCAGAGCTCTGGACCTATTCTCCTCCAAAACAATCTTTCTCCTCCCTATTTTTCCACACCCTATGCTTTCTTCTCTGCTCCCGTCACATTCCTGATCAGGCTTTAGCTGGGCTTACTTGAGCAGACCTTCCCCTGCTGCCAGCCCTTCCATTCCCTGCCCAGTCTCCTCTGCCTCCTGCCAGCCCAGCTGGGCTGTGAGGACCAGCCCGCAAGTCAAGGCTGGTGGTGTGAGGTGGCCTCAGAGGTACCAGATTGCCCTTTATATTGAAGCCAAGAGGGCAAGAAACAAGCAGGAGCGTTCCTTCAGCCGTGGTGTGATGAGGAGAGGGGGATGGCCACCGTGGTCTCCTCTCCACCTTGGCTTTGTAGCAGGGTAGCTCGAAGCTGTGCTGATCTATAGGGCATCCTTCAGCAGAAGACTGGGGGGGCTGCACCGTGGGAGCTGGAATGAGCACAGAGTATCCCTTGAGGGTTTTACTGGATGTGGGACACAAATGGTGCTGGAATGGGTCTGACCTTAACTGGATGTCTTGGAGGGGGGTGGCTGTGTCAAGAGATGCTGGTGGTGTTACCATTACTCATGATGTAGGGAACTCCAAGGGAAATATCACCTGTTCTTAAAGATTATTACTGAACTGTTGGTGAGTTTCTGTCTGTTATTTTACCGAAAAGCAGAGCCCCACTTTGAAGGACCTTGGTCCTCATGGGAAGAAGAAGGGGCTGTTGCAGAGCTGTGCATCTGTTCTGAAAAACACAGGAACATAGGGCTGGAAAACACGAAACCTGGGAAGCTTGGCTTAATTACTTGCTGAGGAACATGTTCTGCCCAGGTTGCAAAGCGCTGGTGCTTTGCAATCCTCGAGATTTCTCTTTCACAAGCGTTGATTTAGACGGTCACAGATGAGTTGGTGGCGACTGCAGAATCACTGCATCCGATGCTCGCTGCAGGCGGCAGGGTGATTCGGTGGGCTGTTGATATTTAATAGGCAGGTCGGTGTCCCTGACCACGTTTTGTGGTCGGTGGATGGAGGATTTCTTCTTCCTCTGGGAGGACGCACGGGTAGGTTTTGAGATTTATTTTTGAGTGGAACATCCCGCTGGCAAAGGGCGCGTGGGGGCCGGGAGGAGGGAGGCAGGGGAGGCTGCGCAGGGCAGGTGGGTTGGGAGATGCTGGGGAGGAGCTTTGCCTTTCTGGAAGGGGACTGACGAAGTGAGGAGGACTTAGGAGACTAGGACAAGATCCAGGGGTGCAAACGGGAGGAACGAAGCCATTTTCCGTGCGCGGTGCCGAAGCTGCAGGCTGTTAACGAACGCGTTGCGCTGCAAGGGAAGAGCTGGTGGTGTGTTGTTGTTGGAGTTGCACGCACAAAGCTCTCCTGGGCCGGCTGCTCCTGCAGCCTGTACAGACAGGCCTGAGCTCCTCAAAGACGAGGGATCGGATTCTTGCCCTCCGGGGCTTTCCAGCCAGCTCGAAGTTCAGAGGAGTCCTTTCTTTCTCCTGCTGTTCACGCCCTGCAAAGAATTTTCTATCAACAAAAGAAATTGTTTTATAATCAACTTGATGTTCATACCCAGTCCTGGGGGTTTTGAAGGACCAGGGAAATGGAGCTTGGAAGTTACGGAAGTAGGGGACAGCAGCCAGCCCTGCCCAGATGGGGCAGATGAATTCGGGGGGCACTCTGGAGTCAGTGAAGCTCTTGGGTGCAGCTCTAGGAGTGGGAGTAATTGGACAAAATGCCAGAAAAGGAACAGTCCCTAGAAAGAAAGGGTTTGGAGATCCCTGGTCTGTGCTCTGGAGGGCTGAGTAGACTTAGTCCTGCAGCTTCTGTGACCGGACTCTAATGTCTCTGTTGAAGATCTTTGAAATGCTGATTGTAGCTTGGGCTGTACCTCAGGTGCACGAACCCTACTTGGTGGCAGCTCTGTCATGAATCTTCCCTTCTCTTCAAAGGTGCAGAAATGACATATCATGAGAGCGTGGGGAGGTCTCATCAACATCAAGTTCAAGAGCTATGGGACAACCTAGGGAAAGAAGGAAGTTTTCTCCTTGAAGAAAGCACCAGCTGTGGGTTTGGCAGTGCACGGTTTTCAGAACCACAGCACATGGCCCTGGGTGACCAACAGATTTCAGTTGGTCCCTGCCAGTGGAGGTGCTGGAGGGTGGTAATGGCACACATCTGGCCTTGCAGCAGGGAAGGACAGATGTCATTCCTGTCCTCAGAGGTGTGAAACGTATGTGGACTCTACCAGTTCTGAAACACAGATGCCATCAGCATGTCCTAGAGCAGTTACACATCTGCTTGTAGTGGGAGACACAGAAATTGCTGGTTTTATCAGAGGGATGCCCTGCAGTCTCCATCCTCTTAAGTGATAGAAATATTAAATGCTTCCAAATCTTATTTCCATGATTTCTGTCCATGTTACAGCCTCATTTGTAGCCCAGGTCTCATAGTCCTACCATGAAGCCAGTAATTGTTGTTCATCCCTCTGATGCTGTGATTACATGTGCATTTTCAGCCTCCTAAAGCAAAAATATCTCGAAGCTCAGAAAAAGCTGGAGTTAGACAGCCCAACTGCAGCTTCAGGATGAAGACAGGGCAGGTTGCTGAGGAACATCATCATAAGGAAGGGCCTCCACTGCCAGGACATGCGGAGTTGAAAATATGGGGCTGGCAACCTCAGACTGGGCAGAAAAGCTGTTCAGAGTTTCTGACCATGCTTCAGGCTTTTGTAAGGCAGCTGTTGTGTCCCTTTGCAGGAGGACAAACGTCCCTGCCTGCATCTATGGTAGTGGAGTCAATATTATTTTTTTAGAGAAAGATAGAAGTGTGAGCTCAGGAGCTGGACTCAGTTACCTGACTGGTTTTCTTGGCTTCCATAAATGTGGTGAGTTTGGAAAGGGATTTTTTAATTTTTTTTTTTTTTTTTTTGTGCTTATGAAAGGCAAGTTCTAAATGTCAAAGTTGAAAGTACTTTTCCTTTGCAAAAAAACTGCCACCAAGCCATCCAGAAGTGGCTGGGCACGCAACTGTCCGAGCAGCTGGGTTGACTCCATGGCATTTTGTTGGAGATTTTTAGGGCTTTAAAGGTACAACGTCAAGATGGGGCTATCTCCTAGCCAGGAGCACACGACAGCCTTTGAGCTGTTTGTGTCGGAATTGTTTGCTTACTTAATTTTAAACTGACCACATCCACATAATCGGAGGGATTGCCACATCACGATGCTCTGGAAGTGTCCTTTGGCACTTGATTTACAACAGCTAAATAGCAGTGGGGTCAGTGGCCAGCTGGCCACTGATGCAGGAAACCAAATGACAAGGAGAATAATAAATAGTGTTTCATGGAGCTGCAGCGTCTGATGGTGCTTGAAGCTGGGAGGACAGATCAGCCTCCAGAATATTACCCACGGAGGGGGCTCTTGGTGGTTGCTCAGCTGGCTTCCACCAGTGCTGGCCATGGAAGCCAAGAGCATATGGATCCATACCCCCTCCCCACGCAGCCATGTGCCCCTGCAGGAGCAGGAGCATTGTATTGCCCACTAAAACAATGATTTTTGCTGGGAATGGAAGAAATGATTGATACGGTCGCACAGAAGCGGCATCTCTGCAGGTTTCCAAAGAATGAGAAGCAGCCATCCTTGGACGGATCTCTAGGAGAAGCAGCAGCCTTTGGGAATTCCCCGAGCCCCGGTAGCAGGAGTGATTGATGCGAGCCGTGAGATTATAAGATGGGTAAATGAGCAGCGCTGGCCGGGCTGTCAGCCTGCCCACGCTGCGAGGGGTGCTCGTGATGAACAGCTTTGTCACCTCGTGTGGGCCAGCAGAACGGCGGGAGCTCTGCAGACATAAGGACTTGATCACGGATGCGGGAAGAAAGCTCAGGCCAAGAAGAGCAGAAAGGAGGGGCCGTGGCGCTCTTCACATTGATGAGATTCAGCGAGGAAGGTCGCTTTCCAGCCTGGTTTTGGAATTAGAGCAGGGTTTGCTTCTCCAGGAAAAGTGCCACCCCCACTACCCCACAGCAGTTTGTCCAAGTTGACCTCGGTGGTTTCCTGCCAAAAATACCTGTGAACAATAATGACTTGTTAATGATTTATCCCTGTGTTCTCAAGGGCTGCACTGATTCCTAACACAACAGAAACCATGAAGCAGTGCTCTGCAGGCTTTAAGGTTTTGACTACAATGGCTTTTTGTCCTTACACTGCAACGGTGATGCCGAGTGCAGGAGGAAACCAAGGGCTTGGTGTAAATGCACATTGTTCACTGTAACGTTAGGGAGCATTGGTGGGAAAATCAACTGAAATGTGCCGAGGGAGAACTCAACTGAGCTGTGACGAAGGATTGTCCCTTCCAGAGGTTGCAGACAGTAATCAATGGACGCTCCAGCAGTTTTGACGTGGTACCATCAACGCCAGGGAGACACAGCTCTGTGGAGTTTGCAAAGACAGATGGAAATCCACGCTGTGTGGACCAGGCGATGGGAGCTGAGAGAACAAGCTCTGCCCTTCCCTGCGAGATGGGCACCTGCCATTTTCACAGGCTGTCAGGGCAGAAGCGTGGAGTCTGTGTCACGGAGGGATGAGATGCAGCATTAAAAACCTGTGCTCTGTGCTTCCAGTGTGGCTGTGTAATAAATAACCCCTTGATCAGACATCCTGCCTCAGGGAGGGAGAGCCCAGCAAGATGAAAGCAGCAGAGGGAGAATCTGTAATTGCAACAACCACCTCCACCCTTCAGGACCAGGGGAAAAGGCGATCAAGCCTGGAGCCCGGAGTCTGCATGAGTCAACTCAAGGTGTAGAGGCTGATTTCATACAACACAGTGG
The DNA here is from genome assembly GCA_027560015.1 of Chloroceryle amazona. Taxonomy (NCBI): domain Eukaryota; kingdom Metazoa; phylum Chordata; class Aves; order Coraciiformes; family Cerylidae; genus Chloroceryle; species Chloroceryle amazona. The sequence goes on along the minus strand of JANHFX010018980.1, from coordinate 3,722 downwards.
AGTTTTATCTCTGAGCTGCTACATCAGAAGCTCTAAACAGTGCTAGACTGTCTTCTCCAGTGCTCTTTCTCTGGCAGGAACTGGCATCATTGTCAAGAGGCAGGCAGAACTGGCAGGTGTCAGGCTGACAGCTCAATCCATCACGTCTCCTTACCTGCAGTAACTACAGATGAGACACTTCCCTGCTGTAGGCAGGAGGGCTTTTGTCCTTTCTGAACTTCTTTTAGTCCTAATTGCAGTGACTGCAGATGTCCTTGTTACCCGAGCACTTGTCCTCCTCTTGGACCTCTGTCCCCTCTTGAGGAGACACAGGTTGAGTTGGATCCTGCAGTGGAGGTGATGTCGCAACTAACCGACTGTGACTGCCTTGAACAAATGGCCTGTGAACGGCTCCTTTCCTGTTTCAAAGAGTGGAAAAAGCTGTTAGAGCTCAGTCTGTACCATTTAAAAGTCACTTTTTGGTGGCCTTGAGTTAAAGGCAGTGGGTAGGTAGTCTTCTACTGGATCACATCTGTCGAGCAGGGAAATTATTTCACTTCCAGTCCCATTTGTCCTTGATCCCTTGTATTTGCTGCTCTGAACACTGCAGCAGAGGTGGCCGAAACAAGAAATTTCTTCACCTTTTTTGGCCTCAGCCTCTTGAGTACTGGGCCAAGAGCTGTGTCATCCTCATCCCTAAGAAACTCTACGTGGAGACATGCCCTTTGGTGATGAACGCTGGAGCCTTCAGAGACCCCCAACAGGCTGAAACTAAGGGAAAGAGTTTTATGCTTCAAGCTCCTTGCAGGGTGCCAGTCCAGCTCTTTGAATGTCTGTGGTGACTTCTCAGGGTGCAAACTTGCTACGCGCAGCAAGGATGGTAATAGCCAAAGGTGCACCCGAGAGACAACAGAGATTGTGCTTGGAAGTCTCCTGGGAGAGTATCCTCAATCAAAAAAGAAATGGTTACTGATTTAGATGAAATCCCTCGTGGAGGATGTTGTGGATGAAAGTAGAAATGGGCAGAAAGGGAATGAGGTGTGTTTGTGAAATCCTTCAGGCTGTTAACTGGGCTGCTCTGCGTACGACCTCCAGCTCAGGAACTTCAGTAATGCTGGAAAGGTTCAAAAAGCAGAGGATGCACTTAGAGTGGTCTCTGCTGGCTCGTGAGGGGTCGGGTCACAGGGTTATGGCAGTTTTGGGTCTGTGCTGAAGTTCTCATTTTTGCTCAGCACCTGAAGTTGTCAGTGAAATGAGTTTTCAAACAGTTCCAGCTTAGCTGTTCATACCGGCGCAGCCTGGTGTGAGCACGTGTTGTGTGGCCCTAAAAAGAGCACGTGCATCTACATTGGAGAGGGAAGGCTGTAAGTGGATCAGGACTGCAACCCGGACACCCCATCTTTTGTGCCTTCTGTAGCAGCTGATGAACTCAGCATCCCCAGGAGCCTGGAGCTGCATTCCTGACATTCCTGCAGCTCCTTAGATGTCAGTGATGTCATCGATAGCAGCCAGGGAATTGCGGATCCCACAGGGCCTGAACTCATGTCTTAGCAAGTAAGCGTAGGAGGAACCAATTTTTGTAGTGTACTGCACAAGTATTAGTGAATCAAATCGCAGCAAATATATTTGCATCTCCACTTCTGTCTCCTGGCAATGCTACAAGAGAGATACTTGTGTCCTTCACCAGCCACTCTCGCATCCCCGTTAAAAAAACCTACATCTGAGCAATAAAACAATGGGAAGCCAGTATGGCATGTGATTAAAAGGCAAGTAATTTATTCCTTTAGCTATTCAATCTTCGCCCTTACGCCTGGGACCTGCTGACAAACTTCATATTTCAAGCACACAATTGGCACCATGTGAAGGCATCGGCTTTTCTCCGGAAAGCATCCCCGGAAACTCCCATCTCTTGTCAGCCTGAGAAAGAGTCGTTTTTGCATTTTGTGTGCAGGACAAAACGTCTCATTTTGGGAACAGAGGAGCACAATTTTAACATAAATTTTCATCCTTTTATTATCTAGGCTTTTTGCATGGTGACATCCCAGCACCGCTGCAGCCTCCTGGAGGTGTGGGATGCAATGGTTCATGCTGCTGGTGTAGCTGGGAGTTTTAATGCCCAGGCTGGACTGAAACAGAGGATTTTAACAGGGGTCTGTGGGTACCTTGCAGCCGTGGTAGCTCCCATCTGCAGACGGTCTAAATAGCATTTTACTGCCAAAAGTTTGTTGTGTTCAGGAGGACCGATGGTCCATGAGGCACGTTTCTATCTGAAATGGAGATTTTAATATATATTTTCTAGCTAATTTAGGAAGTTGCCTCTGACAGAAGCTTGCAGGAGCACGGTGCAGAGCGTCGCTTCTGCTCTTGTTGAACCTCTGCGGGTGCAGGACCGTCAGGAGGACGGGGCCACAGCCCCGGTATTTCCTGCCTCGGAAGCCGTTTGCTCTGTAGGCTGAGTGCTGCCTGAATGTGGCTCTGTGTTACTCAGCTGTAATTAGAGCAGCTTTGCCAGTCCTTGATTCCATCCCGTCGTTTCAACGGGATTTCCAGACTGGGTGCAAGTTTGCCCCAGAGATCTGGGGCTTGTTCTCTAACCCAAACCTAGCCAGAACTTATACCTACACCTGCGTTTTTCCAGCTACAAATAACAATGGAAGTGATTTTATCTAATCTCCCACCACCTGGTTTGTTCTTGTCCACACTCTTAGGCACAAGGGTGTTGAAAACTCTTTTGGCAGGAGCAGCTTTTATCTGTGTAACCACCAGCATTAACACAACCACCCAGGCTACGTGTAAAGAACGAGGTACGGACGGCAGCGACCTCCTGCAGGGTGGGAAACCTGGAGAGCCAGCACCTGTGGGCTGTGTGGTGTCCTCTAGTAAAGTCTGGAAGCCAGCCATGGTGATGCCCCGTGGAGAAGAGCCCACCCCACACAGACCTGTGGGCCACTTGGGTGTTCCTGCGTCTGTATGTGACTCGGTGGCCGGTCCCCAGGACACCTCGCCAGAGCAGATCTGTGACTTTCTAGCTTGGGTTTCATGATCGAGCGCCGAAGGCCCCTCCTCTACGCCAGCATTTCGGCGCTGTGCTTTGGAAGGACTCCAGGCCAGCAGTGAAGGGCTCTTTGATAATATCTGACGGGCGGGTAAGAATTTTGGGCAGCAGCCAAGGTACACATTGCCTGTAATCGTTAACTCGGTCTGTAAACAGTTCAAACGGCACTGAAGAGGCCGTCAGTTATTACATTAGAAAAAAGCCTTTCATCTCCCCGCTCAGAAGCCAGCCGTACAGTACCGGCCCCTGCGGAGCCGGCTGTAGCTGCAGGTCTGCAGCAGCCCTCGGCCCTACAATGAGCGCGGCGCTGAATGGCTGACCTTCAAACCTTCGGCGCTGAGGCAATAACTAAATCATTAGTTTCCTTTTGTTCCGCACCTGGCTGAGGCGGTGGAGCCCAGGGATATTCAAGGGGGTGTGGAGGGGGGGATCAGGCAATGTCCCATCCCACCTCCTCCCCTTCTTGGGGCGCAGTGCCAGCCAGGAAGGCTCAGCAGGGGTGGTTTCTCCAGCCTTGTCCATCTTCTGCCTACAGCTTTTCCCTGGTGAGTGCAGGTTCACGTGCGATTGTGACAAATGCCCACGTTTCACTCGTGAGCAGGTCGAGGGAAGGGATCCTGCCCCTCTGCTCCCAGGGCTCTGGGGAGACCCCCCTGCAGTGCTGGGGCAGCTCTGGAGTCCTCAGCAC
>JANHFX010018979.1:0-39481 GCA_027560015.1 Chloroceryle amazona | reverse complement strand
GAGGGAGCTGGGATTGTTCAGCCTGGAGAAGAGAAGGCTCTGGGGAGACCCAGCAGCCACCTTCCAGTACCTGAAGGGTTATTCAGTTGGACAAGTGGAAGCTAATGAACTCTCTTCCTCTTATATCTGCTGCATTTGTCCTCTGTGTCTTGTCTGACCTCTGACCTGGGGACAGGTTGTGATTCTGGATTAGAGCAGCAGCAAGGAGGTACTTCTGTAGATGACTTCTGGATCTGAATAACCAGTCCAGTGACAAACACTGGTGATCTCCCTGGGGATATTGACAGCATCTAGGTCAGACTCAAGAAGGGGGACAGGATCCTCCCACCTAGATGTGGAGCTGTCTTGTTCTTTGCCTTCAGCTAACACCTATCCGTACTCTTTCTCTTCCCACAGGCAGATGCAGTGCGGGTGTATGTAAACAGCAGCTCTGAGAACCTCCAATATCCTGTCCTGTTTGTAGTTCGCCAGCAGAAGGGAGTGCTGTCGTGGCAGGTCCCACTAATTTTTCGAGGCCTGTAAGTACTGGAGTCTCTTCCTTGTAACACACTTGTCTGCCAGCTGTACCCATCCATCAGCAGCCTTTCTCAAGTGCTAGATCTTGCTGCTTGCGTAGACTGCAGGGCTTGGTTGCAAAGCATGCTTGCTGACTGTCAGCTGTACGTAGGAAAACCAGCGTTGGGTAGGTAACATCTTCCTTGGCAGCCTGCTCTTGTCTCTTAGTTTCTCAAATATGTACACAGTGTACCAGGAAGCTTGTCTGCTGGGGATCTGCCTGTCACTAGTTAGTGAATCTACCACGTGGCATTGTCATTTCCACAGTTGCTTACACTGTGTGGAAGTAGTTCTTGGGCTCTAGTTTGCTGGAGCAGGGTTTGAACAAGCTCTCAAAAGAGCACCCTAACTGCTGTGCTAGAGTGCATTTGAGGAGTAAGGGCTCTTCTGTTTCTCACTCCAGATACACCTCAGTTGAGTCTATTCTGGGAGGTGGTGGTTGTTCTGAGAGATTTTCTTTGTGAAAGTGATGCTGCTGTCTATCTCCAGCATCCTCGGCTAGTTAGGCTGCAAGTACTGAGACTTTGCAGGCACCTCAGACCATCTGAGATGGGAAGCTTCATCCTGTGACGGAAATCCTGGTGCCAGGCAGCAGATACCCTGCAGTGCCTTGCCTGATGCAAGGAATGGTTACAGAAGCTGTTTGGGGCTGTCATTGCTCTCTCTGCCTCCAGCAAATAGCACATATGCTGCAACTGCAGATGGCACAGGCAGCCTCCAGGGAAGTGAAATGCTGGGGAAGGCCAGTCCCTTGTGCAGCAGACCACAAGAGGCAACAGAGGTGGAGTGTGAGCTCTGAAGACTGAATGATCATGGCCTCTCAGATTATCGTTTCAGTTATGCAAGCAGGGAGGAAATGATGTCATTCTTAGAAATGACAAATGACTTTTTAACTGTTCTCCTCCCTCTCTCTCTCTCACTTTCCCTTCCCTCCTTCCCCTGGCTGTTGTAGCTATCAGAGGACCTACAATTACCAAGAAGTGAGTCGGACCCTCTGTCCCTCTGAGCCAACACCTGAGACAGGACCCTCTGACCAGATCGTATTTGTGGATGTTGCTTCCATGGCACCATTTAATATTACATATGAGCTGCTAGTCACCAGGCTTGAGAACTTCCAACTTCAGTAAGCTGGGATGCAAGAATACAAATGTATTTTAATGTATCTGTTATATAAGGATTTGGTCCATCTGCCTACTCTTCCCTTCCCAGGGGGGAAAAAAAAAGTTTATTTTCTGTTTTGCTTAATCTGAAGGTACTTTGTGTGTTTTCTAGCTCTGAAAGTTTTAGACGTCAACATGCTGACATTTCTTTTCTAGGACCAACAAAGCCTTTAACTTCACTGCCAGCCCTTCCCAGCCCCAGGTAAGGAGGAGTTCTGTGTGGCATTGCTTGTATGTCTTACCACATCCAAATGGTTGATGATGTGATTTTTTATTAAAGATAGCAGAAGTCTTACATGACTAGGTCATTTCCCTCTTAGGATGCAGAGAAACTTTCTTCCTGTTGAATTTTCTGTGGGTATTGTGAAGAGGTAGCAGTGCCTCAGCTCCTCTAGCAGCACATTTTGGGTCCTCTTGCAAAACGATTAGGTCAACCAAAAACCATGACCAGAGCAAATGAATGGTATCTGCAGTTCAGGAAATTGCAGAAACGTGCAGAAGTTCAGAGACCCTTGGTCTGACGTGATTCATGGGAAGTGAGATGGTGCATGTCAGTGTCTTGTTCCAGCCAGTGCTGGTTCAACTGCCCAAGTGTGACTTGCCAAGATGCACTCTTTACTGGAGGAAAATAAACAAGTAAATAAGCTGTGAAGGTGCAGCAGAACTCGGGCTGCTATTCCTTGCTCAAGGCAGCAAGTCAGGTTGTGAGGTGATAAATGAAATGCCTAGTAAGTCTGGTTATTAGCTTGGAAGAGAGCACACATGTACAGTACGTGCAGCTGAGCAGCCTTCTTTAGAGCCCTGCGGATACTACAAGTCCTCTCTTGAATGAAAATGCTGTTGGCAGTAACTATAATGGTGCAAGAGCTTGTAGAGCTAAGAAAGTATGTAATTTACCCAGGCTGTCTGGTACTCCGTTTTTGTTGTCTCACTGTTAATAAGACCACTTAATTTTAGGTTTCCTATTAGCAGGCATACCAGCTAATCTCTTTTGCTGTCAAGTGCTTAAGCTGGTTTGCAGATACATGTAGTATTTTATACTATAGAAGCACAGGGAATGTTGATGGCTTTTTATAAACCCTTATTACTAAAGATCTTGTAATTTGAATGTAGAGTGTTTAGGATCTGACCTGGAATTAACTTTGTGACTTCGCTCGCTTATTTGTCACTATTAATAATAAGAGATTGGTGACTTTTAATTATAGACCAGATGTAGAGAGTAGAAGATGAGTGCTTCTTAATTGGTATAATGCTGAGGGTTTTGTAAATCAGAGTATTTAGTCTGCAGGGGGAAGGAAAAAGGGCAATTAAAAATCTAGATGGGTGTTGGAATAGCCCTAAGACTGGAAAAAGACAAGTATAACAACTGAAAGAGTTACTGTCTGAAATTCAGCTCATGCCTGAGGGCAGAAGGAGAAATTAGATATGCTCGTGTAGGTCAGGAGTCTTGTCTGAAGGTCTTTATACCACTCAGTCTATGCAGCAGAGAGCCGTAGGCCTCAATGTCCCTTATGTTAATTCTGTGTACTGTTTAAGTGTGGCTTAAAAAGAAAATTGTAGAAAGGTCCTCATGGATGACTTCCGCTAGGACCTAAAGCCTTCCAAAGGTAGTGCCCTTTGGAAACCAAGTAGCTCAAACTGCCATCGTCCTTGCTTTGTGGAGATAAAACCCGCTCGGCTGAAGAAACCGGCTTGGTGAGTTCTGGGTTTGTAAGGACTTGGGCCTGGAGCCAGGGCTCCCTCAGTAGTGAAGGGACTCTGCTTGGAGCAGGGTGATGGAAATAAATGCTTGAAATGGGCAAAACTGGAAAAAGCCTGAGCGCCTTCTTGCTTATCCCTGCCCTTCCATTGGGGGGCTCTACTTCCTGGGAAGGGAAATGGGCAACAGCTGGTCCTTGCGCGGGGTTGCTGGTCCTTGCGCGGGGTTGCTGGTCCTTGCGCAGCGTTCAAGTTGCTATGATGTAAAGGGAGCTTGCTAGTTGGGAATGTCTCAGGATATGGTTTTGAGGCAGGAGCTGCAGTAGCTTCTGGGGTAGCAGCAGTGATTGCCAGGTCACCATAAGGAAGGGAGGAAGGTGGTTGGTGGTGGTCTTCAGCCTTGCATCCCCTCTGACGTGGAGTGAGGTGTCCATTAGCTTCTTGCTGGTAACTGTGACTGCGAGCCAGAGCTCTTAGGGCCTGGGCTTTGAGAGGGACAATGAGACCCCTTGCAACAAGTCTGCTGGCTGGGGCAGGCACAGAAACCCTACTTCTCCAGCAGCTGGCTGGAGTACATCAAAATTTTACTGGAAAAATATGCAAATAATGATGTTGCCTGGGACATCTTTTGCCCAAAGAGAAGCAGGAACACTGGCAGATGTTAGCCTCTCCAAATTTATTCAGAGCTAAAGCTGAATTGAGGAAACCCCCATTACCCTTTGCTCTCAAAACCTAAATCCTGTGATTAATATCAGACATACATTTACGAAACTCTTGACAGAGTTTCAACCATTTGGCCTAATACTTTTCACAGTCTGTCTTTGAGGCAGCACATCTAAGATAAACTCCATGATATCTTCCATATATAAAGTACAGCCAGCAGTATGGAAACATCTGGAAATTGCTTGTAGCAACATAAAATGGAATAGGGTATAAAATCAAGTCACTTTAGCTTGATAAGGTAGAAAAAAAGCCTAAGGAGGCGAAGAAACTACACTGTATCTTGCATGTTGGAGATGTCTGTGCCTAACAGCTCGCTGTACATATTTAATCTGCTCTTCTGTAGTGTAAGTCCTAATATTTGAATTTTATTTTTTTTTTATATTTTTTTGTTGTGAAGGACTCCCCATCCAACCCCAAAGCCCAGCTTGGGCTGTGCGGGTGCCTCAGGGAGATTCTGAAGCTGCTGTCAGGGGTGATTTCTGGCCTGTAACTCTCAGCACTCTGCTTTCTCCTCAGTACTTTCTGTACAAATTTCCTCAGGATGTCGATTCAGTCATTATTAAAGTGGTGTCTGATGCAGTCTACCCATGCTCAGTTGTCTCCGTCCAGGATATTGTGGTAAGTTTGAGAAGAGAAGGGTAAGAACCTGCCTGATGAAGCTCTGTGTCCTGCTGTGAGGTGGTCTATGCCCCAGCAGAGAGAAAAGCCCTAGAAAGGGCTTCACCTTGGTGTGATGGTGGTGAAGGGAGCCCCTGCGAGGGGAATTAAAATCATTTGGGAAGGAGGCAAAGACAGAGATGCCGAGTTAAAGCAGCTGGTACAGAGATTATTTTTTTTTGTTGTTGCAGATAGGTGAACAAGCTGTTCCTCTCCAGTCTGTCCATAGGGCATTTGTTAAGTTCCATTTATGAGGTTTAATACTCTGCTGCCTTGTGACACAGGTCTGACCCTCCATGGAATGGTGTTGGATGGGATGCTGGTGGCTGTTGGATGAGGGGACAGCGCTGTTCCCTTGGCTAGCCCCTGGCTCAAGGCAGCATGGGGAGCTCCTGTCTCTCCTTTCCAACTCTATTTCCACTCTATGCAATTATTCATCTCCTTTCCTGGGAAGGAGAGAGCAGCTGTTCCCTGCCATGGTGGTTGGGTGTTGCTTGCAGCTGGGAAATAGCCCCATGTTTAACCTCATTTCCCTCTTCCCTGAATGATGAAGGGCCCTGCAGTATGTGAGCAGCAAGATGGTGACGGAGGTGCAAGATGCCTTGGCTGCTGGCTGTAAAGTACTGGCAGTTGCCTTTATTACGTGGAATGAGGAGAGAAATGGGTCAACTCCTGCCCACAGCCCTGGGTTTGAATGGTAGAAGGGCAGGAGGGAAGACTGATAGGTGATTTTTTTAATTTTTTTTTCCAATCTATTAGGCAGTAAGAACGGAGAGAGAGTAAAATGAGGGCAAACACTTGGCATATAGTACAGACTGCAAAGTGTGTGACACAACCAGTGTGCAGCTGAGTGTAAGCACTGCGCTGTGGGGTTGCTGGAGTGATCAATCTGGCTGAATCTTCTGGGATTAAACTGCAGCCCTCTTGTGAGAATGCTGAGATCAACGAGTGCAGACTCCAACTGGTGTCTTCAGAGCAGCTTTTCTAACTTCTGAATGGGTCCTGCTCGCTTTATTCCTTTTGCTACCCCCAGCAGGGCCTTTTTCTGATGTCCTGCACTCTTTCCTCCTGCTGGATCCCTGCAATATTAATTCTGATTTCATCCCTGGTTTAATCCTTAGTTGTGTGTGTTTTAGTGCCCAGTGTATGACCTGGACCATAATGTGGAGTTCAACGGTGTTTACCAGTCTATGACTAAACAGGCAGCTATAACAGTGCAGGTGAGATGCTGATTTTTGTCCCATTGTTGTTTGTTTTCAGTGCTGTGTCCTTTGCATTTCTAGTTTTATTAGTTCTGGTATGTCTGTGAGCCTTCACTTTTATGAGATCAGCTGATCTAAGTGGAAGAAGCAATATTACATTTTACTACAAAACCTTGCTTGTGGTTCCTTAGGTAGGTCTGCTATGTTTTAGGGGCTGAGGCTGTAGATCAGAGGGTCTGTAGCCTGGCATCATCTTTTTTAACCTTGACTCTTCTACCACTGAGTGGTGGTAGTAGGGCCTTTATGATAAACAAAACTTAGGTAGATGATTTGCCCAAATTATAGTTAAAAGAGCATTAGTATTTGCTTGTACTGGAGCACTGTTCACCTGTGTACTGGTGAACTCAGCTTATTGTCATGAAGGATGAGGAGAGCATCCCCAGAAGCCAGGCTCTGTCCAGAACAGGCAGGTCTCTATGGCTGCTGCCTGTAAAGCAACTAAAACCTGATGTCTGACCTTGTGGAGCACTGCCTCTGCTTTGCGTTGGAGGGAGAGGCTCCCTCACGTCTCACAGATTCTGTCTTCTTCCATCCTCTTGTGTGCAGAGAAAGGACTTCCCAGGTGAGCAGTTCTTCGTTGTGTTTGTCATCAAACCAGAGGATTATGCATGTGGGGGTTCTGTGCCTTCTTCCATTCATGGTAAGTTGTGCTGGGAGGTGGATTTGGTTGCTGCATCTGGGTGACAGAGCAGTGGGAGTTCTTTGGAACCTTCTTGTGGGGTGACATGGGGTGGTCATGTAACTCTGCCTTATCCAGGTAGCTGTGAGGAAGAGTGAAGTATAAATTTGATATTGTCAGGTAGCTTAAAAGCCTTGATCAACACAGGAGGTGGCTGGCTAGTGCAGCACCTGGCTTGCTGGGCTTATGTGCTTGTCAGAGGAGTCACTAGTGGCTTGGGAGATACTGGAGACATCCAGGCAATGCTGCTTACAGCTTGTTTTGGTTGTTCTGGTTTTGTTGTGTTGTCACTTGTACCCCTTGCCCCTCTGTATTATCCTCCTGCCTGCATGGAGTCCCAGAAGGCAGTCCCTGTAGAGAGCATCTTCTCCCACTGCTATCTTGGGATCTATGACAGCCCTGGACTTGGGGAAACAGGAAAAGTTAGTAATCTGGGAAGAGTAACTTTACAAGAGACTTGTTCAAGTGCCTTTCCCAATCAGAAAACACTGTATCCACTTCCTGGGCAGTGGTAAAAGCAAAGCCTCCACCCCTTATGTGGTGGCTGTAACTGGAGTGGGGACATTCCTATCCTCAAAGCTGGATGACTGCTGCTCTGTAGGAGAAGCAAGACTGCAACCAGCAGATGTGCTGGGGTCCTCCAACAGCCCCTCACCTTCTCCCGTCCCTGTCTCAATCTTCCCCCTATAAGAAAAAATAAGTTTTCACCTTCTGGGTGTCATATTCTAAAGCTGTCAGCAGAGCTGTCCTGGCAGGGTGTGCTGAGCCCTGCAGGAACACAGGAAGTCTCTAACATGGCATCCTGAACACAAGTGTTTTGCCAGCAAAGATTTGGCCAAAGGCAAAAGTGGTGTCCCAGTATCTATAGTAATAGAAACTGCCCTTTGGGGACTAGCTGATTAGGAGACCAGTTGCCTTTGGGATTCAGGCTTCCAGACTTGAGCCATGTGTGGAAGGCTCAAGCAGGGATTTCTAGTCTGAAAAACAGGTTAGATAGGTAGAAGGAAGGAAACATATGGGGAAGGCTGTATATTGACAAGTCTGAGAGGTTTAGAGCCAAGCCATACACAGATTATAGTGAAAAGCCAGAGCATGGTGCTTTTGCAAAATGCAGAGAACTAAGATCAGGGCCGGAGATCATTCACATTTGATTGTTTTTATATTTACTGTACACTTTGCATCTCCCAGGGAACATCAACCGTACCTGGAACCTGCAGCGGACAAAGAACCTTCAAGTGACGATTGTGCCCTCTATTAAAAGTCAGTGTCTTTGGGCGGAGCAATGCAGCTTTACAGGGGGACTTGGCACTTCTGCATAGAAGGGTATGGCTGGGACCACAGCCCCCTGATGGGATGGCATAGGAAGAACCAGCAAAGGAGTCAAAACTATTGTAGCCTTGGTCCCTTCCAGGAGGTGCTGTGTGACACAGGGTGGTCTAGATCATAAGCACATCAGCTAGTGCTGGGGATGAAGAAATGAGGGGAGATGCTGCAATGGATTCCGGAGATTCCTTTTGAAGAAAGCAAACGGGTTTTGGAGGGCTCTTTGGGGTTGGGTGTTGTCACCACGTGGTGCTGGGAAGAGCAGTACAGGATGCTGGCTCTGTGAGCTGACTGATGCTTTCTCTTTCCTCAGAGTCTGTTTATGTCCAGGCCATGTTTTTCAGCTTCCTGAGTTTCCTCTCCTTTTACCTGGGCTCAGTGGTCGTTGCTTTTGTGCACTACATCAGGTGAGTCAAGGGGTTTTACAAGGACAGCATTCTCTGTTTCTCATCCTCAGAGATGCCTCCTTCTGCAGTACATTTGGGGTGAATGGAGCAGCAAACATCTGAACAGAGCAGACAAAAAAGTAGGCTGCTCAGTGGGCTCCTACTGACCATCAGCCATAAACCTTCTCTTCCTTTGCTGTGGGGATCAAGGCAGTGATGAAAACCCAAGGCTCTGCCCTTTAGCTTTTGTAGTGCCCCACCCCTAGGTTTCCTTATATGAGGATACTGGGTGGCAGATGGGAATTGTGATGGGGCCAGTCTGAGATATGGGATTCTAGAGCACTGGGGAACCAAGGTACTTTCCAGAGTGCTGGATTGAGTACTGCAATAAGTGGCAGTGACCCAAACAGGGCTTTGGAGTCTTGAGAATGCTGTTTTCCTTCCTGAGCTGCCTCCCTTGCCCCAGGCCTTAGTGCCTGGGTGTGTTTTGAAGAGAGTATCTGCATCTGAGGTGAACGTGGGCACAGCTACCATGACTGGTTGTTCTAAAGGACTGGAGGGGCAGGAAGGGGACAGTGGCCTAAAAGGAAGTTAAGATTTGCCCCTGTAGGGTGGGTAACAGCTAGCACAGGTTGAGAGCCTTGGTGGGGCAGTGGTGCTTTGTAGGTGGTGGGGATGGTGGAGTTTGTTGGGACCATTCACTGCCGCCTTTGTAGGTTGTGACAACAGTTAAGCAAATCTTTTGTTCAAAGCATGGAGCTTTGAGAGGAGGGTGGCTCCTTCAATGTTCTTTCCAACCCTTCTGGGCAAAGGTTGGTATAAAAAGAACCATATAAAACTTCCATCAAATAGCAGGCAGGCTTTGTGGAAACAACACTTGTCAGCCAGCTCCTCACACCGAACGTGGTGAAGAGCTCAAGATGAGGGCATGGCTTAAGTTCAAGACAAATCAATGAAACATTTAATTGGAACAACTAAATGAAATCACTTAAGCGTGTGTGTGCTGCTTTGCTGTTACTTTTAATGTGCTGTGGGCATATGCTTTGTTCTTACCCTCTCCTGCTTGGCACCTGCATTCAGGGAGGTGGTATTGGCTTCTTAAGCGTTGTGCAGATGTTCACCTCTAGCTCCTGCTGCCCTTTCAGTAAGTTCTTACGTGCTTGGTTGGGAGGGTGGTCTGAGTCTGTCCCGACATGCAGAGCAGTATAGGATGGGATGGTCATGTAACTGGTTTTCTTGCCTCTTGCCTCTGATGAATAATTGAGAGGGTTAAAATAAACCCCACCATTTGCTTTGGAAATCAAAGAGGTGGACAGAAGCAGTCCAGCATGTCCAGTCCAAACTGTATTTTTTAGTTGTTGTTTCTATTTGTTTCTTTTTTCATTTTATATGTATTTATTTTTTTTTATGTTTGTGTGTTTGTTTTTTAGAGCTTGCACTGAATTTACCTGCTGGTGTCCTAGATAATCCTGCCATGGGTGGCAGGTGGTAGGGTTTGTTGACTGTCTCATGAATGCTGCCTGTTCTTTTCCAGGGTTCGGAGGAAGGCTTCAGCTGGGAGATTGAGTCCTGATGATGGTACGATCTCTTTGTTGTGTAGCAGCTTTATGTGAACAGCGCTGGTCCCAGGCCATCAAGGGACAGGCTGTCAGTGTCTCTTCAAGCCTTCTTTCCTGTACATGTACCACATAATATCTGGTGCTGATGAAAGTTGTTAGAGCTTCCTCTCCACTCAGGATGTTTGAAGCAGGCTGCTCTGAACTAGGTCCTGACCCTTACCCTGAGGAGCTGGCTTTTGGAGGGCTGAAGGAAGGGCAAGCCTTGGCTAGAGTTGACTATAGGCTCATATTCCTGATGCCAGGTCTATTTATTTCTAAAGCAGGCACTTTGAGTTCGTCAGGTCTTGTTATTTCTCTGCCTGGTTTAAGCATGGGGTCTCTAATTTTTTTAATTTAAATTTTAATTTGTTTTTAACTGGGAGCTGCAGACAACCAAGTGAAAGAATGACTAATACAGGTAGGTAGTGGTGTTTGTTACTTGATTTGGTGTTGGATTCAGTTTACATTATGCTGTACCTACGTCTCAACGTACTGCAGTTCTGGCATTATAAAAACACATAGCTGCATCTAAGAGGTTACCAGTGAAAGATGGAAATTTTTGTCATCTGGATGAGAGGAGGGCACTGGGAGTTTCTGCTTCTGGAGAAGTGGGGGAGGCTGGCTGTTTCATTTTGTTTAAATATTTAGTGCCTGCAAAGTAGTTCAAAGCGTTGGTCTGAAGATAAAGGCATCATCGTTGGTACCTCTCTCCTGGGGAAAGGGAGTATGTTATATTTTGGCAGCACTGGATGGTTCTTGGTGTGTTCCCTTCTAAATGTCCAGCTTAAATGTCTCTCTGCATCTGCTATATACCACTGGATGAGCATACTAGTATAACTGAGCTATGCTTAAGGGATCAGGAATGGAACTTCACTCTAACCTGGCATTACTTGGGTTAATATTCCTGCTGAGGACCTGGGGGCTTTTGGATTCTCAGGAGTGGTTTCTTCATCCACTGAGATCTACATAAGGTCCCTGTATATGGAATGTGCATGAAAAGTTTTCTTCACAACTGAATGAGCAGGGTACTGTAAAAATGTTCTTGAAAACATTCTAATTTTAAATCATTTGGGACAGATCCAGCTGTGAGACAACAGAAGGTCTTAGGGCACTGGAGAAATGGGAAAGGTCTGTGTGTCTGGGAGTTTGGCAAAGCTGAAGGGACCTGGTCAGGGCCTTGGAAGAGCTCCAGGGTGGTGACAGGGAATCACTGTCTAAGACAAGGAGGCACGATCTCAGCCAGGTGAGACCAGAATCCTCAGGGAGTGCTGCTGGTGCTGCATTCCTGTGCTGAAGGCAGCTTAAAAGCTGTTTTTCCAAGCTGCCCTGTCGAGAGGCGGTAGTTAAATTCTCATACTTGGGAAGTTCCCAGCGATGCTGCAGGGCAGAAATGCTGTGTTTAGGACAGACCTGGAGGGCAGAAAACTGGGTTCCTGGGCAGGGAGGATTGCTGAACAGCATCCCTGTGAAAGGTCAGAGGAGCAGTTTACATGTTTCCTCTGAAGGCACCTTCTCCTTCTGTGACCCATCCTCTCCCTTGTACTCTACACCACCTTCAAATGCTTGGCACTGCATCTCACAGCCATGTCCTTTCCTCTGTGAAGGAACCATGTCATACCCATATCCCATTTCTTTCTCTGTTATGTCTCTTCACGGTGTGCGTGTCTGATGCCTAGAAAATGGTGATTAGTATCTCCCCTATCCTCCAGATCACCCAGGGCATGCTGGCTTTCTCTCATTTATTTATTAAATTTCCCACCCACTGGAATTTCTCTTCCTCCAAAGTACCTCTGGGTCTCACCTTTTCCATCACTCCCTATACTTTTCCTCTTCCCTACCAAGAAAGAGTGGATGAAGGTGCTGAGCAACCTGTCTCTGCCCTTTGTCTTTGAATAGCCTGCAACTCCATGTGCCCTTTTGTTCCTCTCGCCCATTTTATGCCCTGCTTCTGTGGTTAGCTGGTTTTGGGTTGGTTTTTTTTAATCCCCTGTCGCACCTCCCATTCCACATCATCACTATCTGCTGGAGGCAAAGCTGGAGGAACCACACCTAGAGTGGTACATTTACTTTGCTGACTCACATGTTGGGAAATGGGACTGAAATTAGTGGGTGAGCTGGGTCCTAAGTGGCTGTTAGAGACAGGGCAGAGTGCCTCTTTTCCCTGCTGTCCCTGCTTTGTCCAGATTTAAATCTTCTCTTGGTTACTTGGGAGAGGAGGTCACTTGAGAGCATTAAGCCTGGTCTGAAATGAGGAGGGAGTGTCCCTGTGGGACAGGACTGGTGGGAGTAGAAATTGTGTATGTGCTGTGGTGCTGTAAATGTGGGGAAAAGCTTCTTTCACCCTCTTGCCAATGATCTGGATTTCTAAATGTCTTCAAAGCAAAAGGACAAACTGCCATGAGAGAGGGAAGGTTGCACAGTGGGTAATGAGCAGAAAGTGGATCTTGCTGCTGCAGCAACCTACAACATCATCCTACTAACCCTGTCTTGGGGTGGGGGCTGCAGTGTGTCAGAGCCTTCCCCCTCGGGTGCTCAGTCTATGCAGTGTTGCCCACTTCAGAAGTTCCTCAGAGCTGTTTGTTGTCCTGCTGGAGGGATGGGGCAGGAGGGTAGAGAAGCTGAAATGGAGATCAAGTCTTAACCCACAGCCCAACAAGCACACTGAACACATGAAAGGAAAGCAGTAATTTGGATTTGAAGCATCAAATGTCACTGCTGTATGGGTGCTCCCCTGACTAGGAACTGGGCTAAGGCAGGGAAAACTTTTGGGGCTTACTATGTACGTGGCTAATGGAAATGGTATAAAAAGCCATACAAAGTGTTGCAGCAGTGCCTACAACTGCCAGCTGGAGAGATGAGTCTTCCTGTGCCTATCAGTTTGGGACAGATCAGGTACTGGGAAGGCAGAGATGCAGCTTGGGAAGCCAGGCCATTGCCAGGCTGCACTAAGGTTGCTTGGCTTTAAATACTGTCCTATGTCCTGTGTCCCTTTGACTGGTCGTGATGTTGTAAAGGTGAAGCTTTATAAGCAGCTGGACCTGCCTTGCTGTTTGTCAGCACTAGAAGACATGGTCCTGCTCCTTCTGCTCTTGCTTCCCTTTTGGGAAGAGGGGTCTTTGACCATTCAGCGAGGGCATTCAGCTGGCTGTGTTTCCTGCCATGTTTGTCTGCTGCCAGTTCAGCAGCTGAGTCCCACCAAGGAGGTAAAAAGAAGGAATGTGGAAGGCAGGAGGGGAAACCAGACACCTGACTGGGAGGTGCTGCCTTCCTCACTTCAGATGTGTGAGCGGGAGGCAGAGACTTTTCCTTCCCGAAAGGCTTTGCCCTTCTTGTCAGCAGCATAAGATTGTGATGACTTTTTTCATGGAGCATTTTTTGCTTTCTCCTTGCTTGGCTAAACCTGTAGCAGCTGCCTTGCCAAAGGCTGTCTCTGCCTCTTCCAGGGGTAACTCAAGGTAGCAATGATTGAATAGATAATGTGTGAGGAGGGGAAGGAGAAGCATTAGACATTCAGAAGGGTGCTCTGAATATTGTGAGACTTGTCTAGAATTTGCCAAGTCTTGCAGCCCCATTATGTGATCCCTACAGGGTGCTGGAGACAGCCTCGTGCTTTTGCGAGTCAGACTGGCAGCCTGTGTGGGGAGACTGAAGAGAATGGTTTTGCTTCACGTTTCAAAGCAAGGGTTTCCCTTTTGCACAGTATGCTCTAGAGGGAGGATGCCATCTGCTTGGAGAAATGCTGCTTTTTGAAGCCCTTCCAGCTCTTTTAGCTGTTTGTATTCACCTCAGATGTGTTTTGAAGCAATGACTTGTAACTAAGTGTCCCTTTTGGGTCTGTTTCTATTGCAGGATCTGGGATGATGACATCTTCACATCCTATCACAGCCAGCACCCCTGAGGGAAGCAGCTATGGTGCTATTGGTATAGTATCTTCCAGAACTGGGGGCACAGGGAAGGTTCTGCCTGGGGCAGGGGAAAGCACTTTGAGGCCCTTCAAAGCCAGAAGGGACTAAAACTGTAAGCGACTTTAGGAGCAACTTACAACTACTTGGGGGGGGGGGGGAAATAAATTGCAACCTGTGAGGTTCAGGTTGCACTTTAGGGCAAATCATCTACATCAAAAGGGTGGCAGCTCTCTGGAGGAGGTGTCCAGAGAGACTGTGTCATTTGAAATGTTCGTCTCAGCTAGACAAAGCCACAGTCACCTAGTAGGTGTTGGTGATAGTGCTGCTTCAGGCAGGAGGTTGACTAGGGACTGACAAAGATCCCTTCCAACCAAGCTTCTAGCAGTCTGTGACTAGCTCACCAGGCCTGCCTGAGGACCAAAGCATGCCTTTCACAGGAAGGCTGAAGGGTTGTGTGCCACAAGGCAAAACAGAATGAGAGCTTCTTGTGGTTCAGAGGTTTCATTAGGAGAAAAGTAATGTTATGCTGTCCACAGGTAAAGTACACCCTGGCAGCAGAAAAGGGGGGACACACACACACAATTCCCAAGGCTCCTGCTAGTCTGAGCTGATGAGAAATGCTTTCCTTTGCCAGAGTATTTCTCAGTCTCCTTACAACATGTGGAGGGATTGGTGTTGAATAGTGTAGTGCTGTGGAGTCTTGGGCGTGATCCTTTGAATTCGACAGCTTGGGGACCCAGGTTGCAGGGTAAGGTGGTACAGGTCCAGGGCGGTGTGAGGCAGCTGCTGAAATGAGAGAGGAGAGCACCTCTCTGTAATTTTTGGTTACTGCTCGGGATGCATTTACTCACTGGGGTGTAAAGACAGCCCTGACAGTCCAGATGTCACCCAGTTGTTGGACTGTCAAGATGTGGTATCTCTGAACGCCTGACAAAGAAACACACAACTGATATTTCATGAGGTTAGGGAAAAAGTCAGGAGGATTTAAGTCCTGGAGTACAGTTGACGGCTTCAGCATGACCCTCTCCTCCTTCCCCAGTTCCCAAAGAAATACTTTAATAGCATTTGGGATATGAGGGAGAAACTTGTGTTCTGTTCATGCCAGTATGGGCAAGGGACTGATCTGAACTTGGGCAGCCTGCGAGAAGTGCAAGGAGGTCTTTTTGACCCACAGGTCACTGATACTGTGGCTGCAATGGGAGCAAAGCTGATGCTCTGCCTGCTTTGAAAGCTCAACTTTCTTCCTCTTTGTCTTTTGTTCCACAGTATTTTTGGAAAAGTTTGTATATAAAGCTTATACAAAATCTGGAGATGAACTAGGTCAGCCTGTTTCTGACCCCTGAAAGGTGCTGCTTTCACTAGAGCTTTCTGGCTTGTCTCAGACAGATTTCAGAGTCCAAGCTAGTAAAGAGTAGAAAATATTAGAGATGGAAAGTAATAGAATAAAAGCAGAGAAAACACCAAAATGCTGCAGAGAGGAGAAGATGGTCCTTGCAAGTGCTCTTAGCTGATAATCTGAGACTTTTAGGAAGGTTTGCAGTGATGGAAAATCTTGTTCCCTGAAATGGTCATAATGACTTTTCCCAGCTGATTGCAGCTGGTGTCTGGGGCTTGCTGTGCATAGAGGGGTTTAGCCTTTACCCTGCCTGTTTCCTTCTTCCCACTCTGCTCCAGATGAGTCGAGCTCCAGCGGCGGACACCAGTTATCTTCCCCTGAGAGGGGGCTGCCAGCTGGTTCTGACACAGACAGCTCTGTGGAGGAGGAGAGTGACTTTGACACCATGCCAGAAATCGAAAGTGATAAGAACGTCATCCGCACTAAGGTACAGATGGTGCTGCAGCTGTAGCTGTGGTGCTGGGCCATGGATACAGCTGGGCCAGGACTACCACTAGTCACTTGCCAGGAATTGCAGTTTCTGCTTCCCTGTTTTTTCAGGACTCATTCCCCATAGGATGAGTCCCAAGGGATTCGATGTGCTCACTGTGTAAAAAATTGTCCAAATAACACCAAGCTGCATATTGTCCAAATACATCAAGATCATTTACTGGCTTCTCTAGTCTTCATTAGTTCTTTTCTGTTTTCTTCCCTCTTTTCCCACCCACCAATGTTTTAGGTGTTCCTTTATCTATCAGACTTGTCCAGGAAGGACCGAAGGATTGTCAGCAAAAAATACAAAATCTATTTCTGGTAAGAAGACAAACTGATAAGACCCAAGCTCTGGATCCAGTCTCTGTGGAATCTTTCCACGTGCTCCTCTGCTGAGCTACACTTGAAACCTGAGGGTGTTCTTTGAACTGTTCTGACCCTGTTCCAACTAATACCTGCAAATCCCACATACCTCAAATAAGGATGCACACATGATGCTGGCAATGGATTCTGGTTTGCATAATTGCTCTAAAGTGTGGTGACAACTGGTGTGCTGGAACATGCTGGGGAGATCTTGAGGTCTGTGTGCTGGCTTTTCTGGTGCCCTTAGTGTTTGCAGTAGCATGTTTGCTCTTCTGCTTCAGGTAATCATAACCAGAGACACAAAGCTCCACCTGGGAGAGCAGGGCCTGTGCTCTTAGGCAGATGTACACAATCCTCCACAAGCACTGTGGAGCTCTGTCCTGGGTGTGTACCAGTTGTGTTGGTGTGTGTAACTGCTGCTACTGTCTCCTCTGCAGGAACATCATCACCATTGCAGTGTTTTATGCCCTGCCAGTCATCCAGCTTGTCATCACCTACCAGACGGTGCGTTGGACTCTGTGGCTGTCCCCTGCCCTTGGGTCCTTTTGCTTTTAAACTTGCTCTGTGGTGGCATGGTGTAAGGGTGACAGTTGCTGTGAAATAGGGATTACTCAAATTTCCATCTCTCTGAGGGGCATTTTACCTTAGCTGCTCTCTCTGCACTGTGTGTTGAGTGTTGCTGCTGGCTGGGCTCACTGAGATCGCAGTTCTGCTGTTTTGGATTGGGAAGTGAGAGTGCAGCTGCTCATCTGATGTCTCATTTGGGGCTTGTTGCATTTTAGAGGCAGGAGGAATCTGCTGCTCTCTCTAAGACAACCGAAAGCAAATCCGGGTTGCTGTGGTACGAGTGATTTCTCCTCCCTTCTCCCCACCCTTGCTATCCTGCTGTTACTCAGATATCTGAAAGCAGATCTGTTAGTGGTGGGCTTGAGAGCACACAGTGTGTTTTCTCTGAAGATGTTGTCAGGTTTGCAGCCTCTGGCAACATCTTGTCCTCTCCTAAAAGCTTCAATTACAGATGTTGGTACTGCAGTACTCAGCCAGTGCCAGAGCTAGGCTATGTCCTCAGCTGTGGCCTCGTACACCCTGTGTACACGCACTGTTTGCACAAAGCAAGCCCCCTGCAACGAGGATGATTTGCTAATATCAGATCTCCCACCTCTGCTCTGTCCAGGTAGTGAATGTGACTGGCAATCAAGACATCTGCTACTACAACTTTCTGTGTGCGCACCCCCTTGGGGTGCTGAGGTGAGTCAGCCCTGTGGTCACTGCATTATTGTCTTCTGCCTCCTGAGTGTTTGTGCTGTGACTAGGTCAGGATTTTATGCTTGCCAGGCTCCCAGTAACGGTGTCGATAAGACCACTGAGAGTTTAGGACTTGGCTTTCTGTTTCACTCAGCAATGGCTCTCTGTTGCAGTGAGGTGTGTGCACCTAGGAGCACACAGCAGCTGGGGTCTCCTGGCATAGGTTACAACATAGCAATAAGGTGCTCCTGTGCTCTTTTGGATGCTTGCATTTGTATCCAAGGTACAGCAGCTCTGCAAAGAAGCTCAGGTCAGCCCTTTCAGTGTAACATTTCTCTAATGTTGGAGTGCAAAGAAAGCCTAGAACTGGGGATCTCACAGAGGAAGTCTTATTCTACTGGGACAGATAAACCACTCGATATAAAATTGTCATCAGGGTGTAAAAGTGGCAGGTGTTTGGCAGCTGCTGAGGTGGAGGATGGGGGCAGGGAGTGAAATGGATTCAGCTTTTCATGGCCCAGGGTTGATCTTCCTGCTGCTGTGCTGCCTTTGTCTTAAAGTTTCTTTTTCTTTGCAGTGCCTTCAACAATGTCCTCAGCAATGTGGGCCACATGCTGCTGGGCTTTCTCTTCCTCCTCATTGTGTTGCGCAGGGACATTCTCCACCGTCGGGCCATGGAGATGAAAGATGTCTATACCCTGGTAGGAAGCACAGCTGCATGGGGCTGTGTGGAGCGAGGAAAGACAGGGAGAGCTTGAAAACCAGGATGGCTTTCCGTTTGCCTTCCCTGTTGGAGAATTGAATCTCTCTCTTTTTTTCCTCCCCTGAAAAAGGGTCTGGGTGGGACTTTTATGTTCTTGCATGCCCCAGTAGTTTTCTTCTCGCAGTGTGTCCATCCTGCTATTGTGACCCAGCCTGGGCTTGTAAAGACGAGTAGAGAAATGACTCCCATGGCTGTGGCTCCAGTGCTCACTATGGAGGAACTGAGACAGTAGGAATGTCCCAAGATGCTTTTGTTTATAGTGAGGTTTGATTTGTATTGTACAATCAAGAGCTTCTTCTTGTCTGTCTTGTTAGCAAGAGAGACTAGAGCAGCCTACAGTAGCCCAGAGGAAGTTGTCTGTCTCCAGCTCTGAAGCAGAGCTGCTTGTCATCAGAGCTGCTGCAGCGTCTTCAGTATCTTCTGGGAGAGGATGGAGAAATCTGCAGCCCTGTGGGCAATGAATGATGCTGTTGGCTTCTGGACACAAACAGCTGTTTTCACTGGCTTGGTAGCAAATAAACTCCCTCCTGGTTTTAAGGGTCTGCTGCTTATGGTTTTCAGTTGAGATCTAGGCCAGATTGTGATAGAGATACTTTCTTGCCTGGGCTGATGGGCTCTGCTCCTCAGGTGCTTTTAACCTCCTACTGACTATGAGAGCAAGGCTGCTATTCTGGGCCCCCAGTGCTTTCTCAATTTTGGACAGGATGTAGCATGGCACAAGGTACAGCACAGCGATTTTTAGTCTCAAGATGTCAATACCAAGACAATGAGATCTTCAGAAGTTTCTTAGTGATGAGCTTGGGTTTGCTGCCTGTGGATTCACCTGGTTATGCAGCGTGGCAAAATGCAGAGCCTATGGTTGCACACTGTGCTGCACTAGTGACTGAGGGACATGTGTAGAGGTAGGAGGGATGAAGTGATGGAGGGTGGAAGCTCACTTGTCATCAGGACACTAATGGTACTTACTACACTCTCTTCCAGGACTATGGGATCCCAAAGCATTTTGGTCTTTTTTATGCTATGGGCATTGCTCTGATGATGGAAGGGGTGCTCAGTGCCTGTTATCATGTCTGCCCTAATTACTCCAATTTCCAGTTTGGTAAGTTGAGTTTCTCTTCTCATTTTGAGCTGGAGGTAGGATATGCCATGTTCTGTCTCCTGCTGAGATGCTGGCATTTCCAGTCCTTCTATCCTTGCAAATCAACCTGGAGTCTTCCTGTTCCAGGGCTCAGGCAGGAGGCAGTGAGGCTTTGGATGCTGAGGACTAAGGCATTTCAGCCTCCCCTCCAGACCTTGAGGCTCTGGCAGTGCTCTGCTGGAAAGATCTGCCTTTGCTTTTGCAGCTCAGTGTTTGGAGACTGAAAGTGCACAGCCTGAGTAGCAGAGTGCTCGAGCCTAGGAAGCCTCTGTCTGTCATGTCAGTGGAAACTTGCCTCTGTGGGCTTCTTCACCTTCCTGGGGAAAAGACGACTCAGGCAGGATCTTGTCTATGTGCTTAAATACCTGTTGAGATGGAATGAAGATGAATGAGCCAGGCTCTTCTCGGTGGTCCTCATTCATGGAACAAAAGGCAGTGAGGCAATGGGCACAAGTTAAAACACAGGAAACTTAATCTGAACACAGGAATTTATATATATATATATAACTTTCTTTAAGGGTGGTCAAAAAACAACAGGTTGCTCAGAGTGGCTGTAAAGTCTTTTATGGAGTTATTCAAAGCCTGGCTGGACACAATCCCGGGCAACCCTCTCACGGGGGACCCTGCTGGAGCAGGGATCGTTGGACAATATAACATCCAGAGGTCCCTTCTAACCTCAACTATTCTGTGATTGATTTATTTATTTTGCCTGTTTCTGTGGGCACTTATCTTGTGACCACCCTTAATTTTTGTTGTGCCAGAGCACGGTGGATGTGCTGCAGGATGGCAAAGCACGAAGTGCTGGACTACGTAGTGCAGCATCAGGGAATTGTGCCTGCTGGCCTTGGGTTTGGCCCTTGCTGCTGCATACTTTTATATGCACTCGGAGCAGCTTTCTCAGCCTACTGACAGTACCTGTTTTACTGTTTCTGTTGTGTCCCCTCCACAGACACCTCCTTCATGTACATGATCGCAGGACTGTGCATGCTCAAGCTCTACCAGACCCGCCACCCTGACATCAATGCCAGTGCCTACTCTGCCTATGCCTCGTTTGCTGTGGTGATCTGTCTGGCTGTCCTTGGAGTGGTATGGCTTCCTCTTACCTGCTGCTCTGGGACAGACATGGTGTGGCTGGGAATGTAGCTTAAGTGGGCAAGTGACTGGGAAGAGCAGCAGGTGACAGAGTGTGTTAGCAGCTGCCAGCATTTGAATTCCCGGTGCTTTCAGGTTTTCCTCTTCCCTTCCCATGGGCTTGCATGGGGGAGAAGAGCAGAGTGGTTTTCTTTAGGTGGTCTCCTTTCTGGACTTTGCCCACCACATCTCCTCCTTCTCAAGAGGAGAAATTAATGCATCCAAGTGTCGGTGTCTAAGCATGCAGCTGGTGTCCTGTGGGGTGGCTCGCCAAAGAGGAGGGAGGTGAGGCTTGCTAAGCTTCCAAGACAAGTGTCCTCTACCTAATTGCTTGTGCTTCTTTCTCCCCCCTGGAAAACTCTGTGCTGCTGAGGCAGCTCCTGCAGTTGGCCTTCCTATCTTTGGAGCGGTGCAGAGCTAGAACAGTGTCTGGGGAGCTCTCAGGCAAATTTCTGGAGTACCTACCTAGATAAGAGTGCTGGAGCAGAGTCACCAGAGTTGCTCTTGTGCACCAGTAGTCCCTGACGGGTCAGGCTGGTACAGGGCTGAAGTGCTGATAGCATTGCAAGTACTGAGCTGGGCTTGCCTGAATCCCCAGCCTGTGCTTTACCTTGGAGGTTTCTGCTTCCCTCCCTTTGAGGACTCAATTTAATTCCGCATTAACCAGGCAAAACCAGTTGAACTCTTGCTCTGAACTGCCAGCTAGATCCCAGTGGGCTGTCAGCCCCTCATTATCACACAAAATGCAGAACACCAGTTGATTCTGCGAAGGTCTCTGGGTAGAACACTGTGGGATAAGGCATCCAGGAGCAGCTGGTGAATTTGGGACTTTCTGGGAATCTCTTGATAGCTGTGGTAGATCTGTGCACCCAGGTTCAAAACACTGGGCTTTTATTATGGGATGCTGTATCTTTTCTTGTGGGATGCTTTGAAGCTGTTCAGTGGAGCTTATAAGCTGCATGTCTCCCTTGCTCCATTCATGTAGAGATAGCTTTTCTGCTTGCTTTGGGTTTTTTTTCACCACCCCACACAAAAGGAAAAGTTCAGGCAAGTGCTGTGCCCCAGGGAAGGGGAGGGCATGGTCACAGCCTGACAGCAGACCAGAGCTTCTGGTGTCCTTAATGTATAACTGAAAAAATCAGGTTTTAATAAAACATTAAACTGCATTTGTAGGTCACTTCCAGTCCTTAAATAAAGCAAAAGTGCACAATAGGAGCAGCTGCCTGCAGAGCAGTTTTGTCATTTTTGGTCTACTACAGTGCACTTGTTAAAGTAATGGGTGGTTCCCTGACTACCTTTGTAGAAATCCAGCTTCTGTCCTGAGAAGTGCTGCTCAGGTCACCAGGGAGAACTTGCCTGGCCTGAGAGACCCTGCATTTTTCCTCCCTGGGCTAGCTGCTGTCCTTTCAAGCTGCCATTCTTGTCTGAAGGTTGTTTGTAAAGAACAGTCTGCTCTCCAGAATGCTGAGCTCCTCTTGCTTCTCTGGCCTTCATTTTGGATTTATAAATCTATTTTCAGGCTGGAAGATTTAGAGGTTTCTCCTCTCCATTTAGTGACATTGTCTAACGCCCTGTGGTCATACGGGACAGGAAAGGATTAACCTGATAACAGGGCTCAGTTTGGTTTTAATGTCTTTGCTTTCAGGTGTTTGGGAAAAATGACATGTGGTTTTGGGTCATCTTCTCAATGATCCATGTTTTGGCCTCGCTGGCTCTCAGCACCCAGATCTACTACATGGGCCGCTTCAAGATGGGTAAGTACTGTGACTGAACCATCTTGCTCTAGGGTGTGCAGGGGCTGCCTGTCCTCACCTGCGTGAGTGTCCTATGCAGCCCATCTCTGAGCACAGTCCTCTGGCCTGTCCTTGTGTTCTGGGTTATCCTATCCTCTCATCCATCCCATGATCTTCCTGGCCTCTGAAGTCTTCAGGCTGTCTGCTCTGTGGTGGCAGAAGAGCGGAGCTCTGAAAAAGCCTGTTCTTCAGCTACAGCTCTCCTAGTGCTCTGAGCTACATAAAGCCCTGATATGGAGTGAAGTTGTAGAGTGTGGTTGGGGACCTGGCTCTTGTGCTCTGCTTACAAACATATTTCTCCTTCCTTTTCTGTTCCTTCCTGCCTCAGATGGCCCTGACTCAGGTAACTGTCAGCAGCTCTCATTTTTCTCTCTCGAACTGCTTGAGCAGTGATGTAGCATCCGGGGGGTGCATGGATGTGTGTGGGGAGGCAGGTTACCCGGGCTCAGCTCTTGAGAAGTGAAGTCCATTTGCAAGCAGCACTGTTAGTCCCGTTCCTTGGCAGGAAGGGGGTGATGTAGCACAGGAGAGATCTGATCTTTGCATGGGAGCCTTTTCAAGCTCCACATTTGTTGCTGAGGAGGCACATGTGTGTGCATGTCAGTCTGTCCATCCCTACTGCTTCAGTGAAGCTTCTGCAAAGATTTTGAGAGCAGGAGTGTCTTGAGTGCACTCTGTCTCTCTAGGGCCTGATAAGGGCTGCAGGATCTGGTTTTGCTGTTTCCCTGCTTGGCAGCTTGTTCCATGGAAGGTGCTTTTCCCTTTCCTGCACACACATCTCTTCCAGAGAAGCAGTTGCAAAGCCAGCCTCTTTATAGACAGGGTCTATTATACTTCTAGGTGGTGGTAGTGTTGAGGAGATTTATTTGGCTTTATTTTTCATTATTTTGTTTTTAACCTGTAGTTCTGGCCCAATGCCATCCCCATCCTGTGGTGGCTGCCCTTCTGCTCAGCACAAACTGCTCCCAAAGGGCAAGAAATGAAGCTGTTCACACCCTGACCATCTGCAGGCTGGGTCCTCTGTTGTCAGCTGGTGGCTGTCCATGTCTTTCCCCATAGGCATTTTGGATCTTACTCTGCTGCCTGTTCTGGCTTTTTATCCTCTTCTTTGACAGACTTGGGGATGTTTCGACGAGCAGCGATGGTGCTGTACACAGACTGTATCCAGCAGTGCAGTCGACCAATGTACATGGTAGGTGATTTCTCCTCTCGGCACCTCTCTCAGCAATCCCTCGCTTTCTAGGCGACGTGCAGAGAAAAGAGGTGTTGCTACTTGAAAAAGTAATGCTCCCTGCTTCCTTTCTTTGCCCTCCCACGAATGTTTAGGTAAGTGTAGATCTCTGCTGGAATGATTTACCCCCACCTTCAGGACTCCCCTGTTCTCAGGCTTGGTGAATAAAACATCAGAACAAAGGTGACAGAAGCACCAGTAGGATTTGCCTTGGCTCTTGTTCCCTGGGGGCATCTGTTCAAAGGAACAGGTACAAAGCTCTGTGCAGTGCAGCCTCCCTGGGGAAAGCAGACCGACTATTTTGGCTTTGTAGCTTCAGCCCCAGCTATTGCTGTTTCTACCGTGCCTCGGGGCAGACAGCAAAAAAAGTAAGAAATGGTGGCTCTTACCTTGTGCCCCACTGATTATTGTCTTCTTGGCACAGAGTACTAATTAGGGCTTGAAGCCAAATGAAGTCTTTATCCACGAGCATCCTTTTTGTGATATATATATTTTTAAAGTTGATTTTCCCGTTTCTGAATAAGCATCATGTTTAGCAGGGTGACTTGGTGCACTCAGGCATAAAGTAAGCCTGGACAGCTTGAAATAGCTCCCTGCTGAAAGCAGCTGTAAGCAGAAGTGACCATGCCCTGCAGATGTAACCCCGCTGTCCTTATGGTGCTTCCCTAGCTAATGGGGAGAGGGGTGAGAAAAGGCTCTGTGGATATGTGTGGGATGCTCTCCAAAGCTTCCTCTGCTGTCTCTTTCAAGCACATCCTTGCTTTGTGGAAGAACTTTTTTTCCTGTCAAGTGGTGAGAGGGAAGGAATCTATCTAGAAAAACAGTGGGAACACTCAAAGGATTTGCTGAACCTCCTGAGGCTGATCTTTAACTGCTGAGCTTGTCCTTTTTTTGATGCTTAGTCTCTTTCTTGCAACACTCTCTTTGAATTTGTGGGGGCCACACAAGTTTCCATCTGCCACAACCTCCTGCAAGACAAACTTCAGAGCCAGGTGTTTGCAGGAACCAGACTCCAAATCCTCCCAAAATGATATCCTGAAATTTCTGAGGCAAAGGCCTCTTTTTTTGCATTTCTTTCTGCTTTCATACGTATCATCAGTGTCTTCTCTTCAGGACAGGATGGTGCTCCTCATTGTTGGAAACCTGGTCAACTGGTCCTTGTGAGTAGTGGGATGTGGGTGTCACATACTTGTGCATGTGGGCAGCAGGGTTCAGTATTGACACAGAGGTGGCCTGAAGTGACAGGGAAATGCAGCAGTAGCTGTGCTGGGGCCTCCCGAGGTATTCTGGCAAAGGGTTGGATCTGAGGAGCACTGGTGGTGGGCAGGTCCACGGGATCCAGTGCAGCACGTGCAGCCCATAGTGTTTTAGCTGGTGCTGTCTAACGGCTCGTGTCTGAGCGAGCTTGTGTAGAGCTGGGCTGGTACTGTGGAGCTGTGTTGTGCTGTACTCGTGAAGCTGTGTTGTGCTGTACTCGTGCTTCCCACATAGCTGGGAGGTCTCTGGCATAGTCAAAGTGCAGCAGACTTGACAGATGCTCGTTAGTTACAGTCACTGAGCCTGGCTCAGCAGTAACTGCGTGGATGGAAGGATCAGCTCTTGGGGGAGACCTAAAAATCATTGCCTCTGGCTCTTGCTTTTTGCTAAAGCTGCTTTTCAGGGATGTGCCTTCTGCTAAACATACAGATATGGGCTAACTCCTCCCAAGTGAGCTGCGTTTGGCAGTGTGTTGGAAGCAGCCCAGGGCCCTTGCCTGTACTCTGGGGTCTCTGGTTGATCTCAGCAGACCACAGCCATGTTTGCTCTGCTTTGATTCTCAGCAGGGAGTAGAGGTAAAGAGTGCATTTTCTCCATGGAGCTGGGAGGCTATGGCAGTGTTGCTGTGTCCTGTGGTCTGGGAGGGAGCAGCAAGTGGCTGTCAGCTCAGGGGTGTACCCTGTCCCCAGTGAAAATGGCTGTCTAATGTCCCTTCTCTTTCTCTCAGTGCCATCTTTGGGCTGCTGTATCGGCCCAGGGACTTCGCCTCCTACATACTGGGGATCTTTATCTGTAACCTGTTGCTGTATTTGGCTTTCTACATCATCATGAAGGTAAAGGGAGGCAGCTGTAGCTGTCCCTGGGGCATCTGTCTCCAAAGGGGATGGGATGGGTCCCTTTTAGGTTCCCGTGGCACCGCAGAGGCATGTGGAGGGGCCTTCGTGGGGTCAGGGTGGGACAATGTGCTGGGCTCGGGGAGGGATGCTGTGTAAGCATTTCAAGGGTGGCTGGGCTGTGTGTCGCTGGGGTGGGAAGCCCTTCTCAGATGCAGATGGTCCAGGCTGGTGTGTCAGCCCTATGCATGACGCCAGCCCCTGGGAAGAACTTGGGGCACGTGGTGAAGCCCTGTCCCCGTCTGCAGCTCCGCAGCTCTGAGAAGCTCCTGCCTATCCCCCTGTTCTGCATCGTGGCCACAGCAGTGGTGTGGGCTGCCGCCCTCTACTTCTTCTTCCAGACCCTCAGCAGCTGGGAGGTAAAGTTCCCCTTTCACTGTCCTACTGTCCACCTCTGTGTCTCATCATCTTTCCTTCCTGCTGTGTGTTTTACATGAAAAAATACTCTGAGCATGAGTTTTGGGCTGCTCATGGAGAGCTGAAAGGGTTTAACTCCTTTAGCAGACTGGGAAGGGGGCGTGGGAAGCTGTGCAAAGCCAAAGATGACTGTGCATGCAACTGTGGAGATACTATTTATGACCCAGGTGATCTAGAAGTGACTGGTCCTCAGAGGAGGAGCTAGGGACCTGAAAGCAAAACTGGACAAATCTTGACCAGTGCTGGATGGGAGATTTCTTCCTTGAGCAGAAGCCCAATGGGGAATAACCTGCCTGGGGGGCTATCCATGGCCTGGGAGGCTTTTAAATCCTGACTGGATGCCTTCTAACAAGATACTGTGTCCACCTCCCTGGAAGTGAGGGGCTTCTTGCAGGGTGGTCTGGTGGAGGCTGTGCAGTTTGTGCTATGCAGAACCTCAGATGTGGAGACCAGAGAGTCAGCCATGGGTTGTGGCCCTAGATCCATCTAAAGGTTTAAGTATGACATCATGTTCCTGCTTTGCTCTTGCTGCATGTCCAGCTAGCACAACACTCTAAGACTGGGCAATCTCCAGAGGGTCTAACATGGCCAGCAAGGGCCCTGTGCAAGTGCTTATCAGGTCCTGACCCCCTGCCCACTCCCCTAGGAGACTCCAGCAGAGTCCCGGGAAAAGAACCGGCCGTGTATCCTGCTGGGCTTCTTTGATGACCATGACGTCTGGCACTTTCTCTCCGCAGCTGCCTTGTTCTTCTCCTTTCTGGTGAGTCCTGCTCTGATGTATGGCCTCACCCTCTCCTCTTCCTTTTTGTCCCCCTCTATCTGCATGGAGCTGTGGCTGCTCCAGGACCCTACAGAAGTGCCCCAGCTCCTCTTCTTGGCTCTGCCTCCAGACTTCCTTCACAGTGGGATGCACCTTGTTGGTGGGATCAGGCCTTATCCTTTGGTTTCTTGCTCCCTGTGCCTCCTGGCCTCAGATTCCCTTTGGGGCTGTGGGTCATGTGGCTGTTGCAGGGAATCTGAGGGGCTGCTGCTGAGACCCTCTCGTGGGTTTGTGAAGACCTCCCAGGAAGGGACTCTCCTCCCTTTGAGCCAGGTGATAGGGTCACTGGTATGGTGCTTAGCTCACTCCTGGGCTTTTCCTCACCTCCACAGTTGATTCCTATGTTCCTCTACTTGGTACCTCTCTTCAGGCCCGAGGGTCTGTGTGGTGGCAAAGATGGACATGTCCCCTGCAGTTGGGGTCACAGCATGGTGTTTTGGGGCAGTGGGGGAGGAGACCTTAACCCTAGCTGTGCAAAGAGAACACTGTTTCTGAAGGAGCTGCCTGGCCACATGCAGTGGTCAACCAATTCCCACCCTGCTGCCTCCAGGATGGCTCTTCAGAGGCTGGTGATGAGGGACCAACTTACAAGCAGCGTGTCCCTTGTGGCTGGGGCAGGATTACCTGCTCAGGTCCCTGCAGCAGTGAACATAGCACTACCCGTGTCAGCTGTGCTACCAGAGTGACCTGCTGGGAGCACTACTGCAGGGAAGTTAAGCTGGCACATCTACATGGGTTGCTGTCGTGACTCGTGTACATGCTGGAGATGTGGCTCGGGTGGAGCCCCCCTGTTCTGGGATGCCATCAGGAGCTGGTCATTCTCCATAGTCTTGGACTGGCCAGCGAGACCTGAAGCTGCCTCATGCTTTCCTTCTCAGGTCCTGCTGACCCTGGATGACGACCTGGACACGGTGCGCAGGGACAAGATCCCAGTGTTTTGAGTCCCCAGGGGATGGGGGCGCAGGGGCGTCCCAAACCGCTCGGCCAAAGGCACCGGCCACTGGCATCTGCGGGGAACGAGCCTGCTTGCTTGGTGACAGCCCTGTGGGAGCAGGGGAGATGGATCCTGTGGCAAGCACGAAGGAGTGCTGCAGTAACTGAGGCAGGACCGAGAGGGAAGATGACGTTTGCTCCTTTCCCACCGTGTCCTCTGGAGCAGGCACGACACAGAGGCTCAGGCCGTTCCACAGCCTTCTGGCTTGTAGGTGCATCAGGTGCTGGAGCCAGGGAAGAGGGAGGAAACAGGAGGTGTGTTGGAGACCTTTGCTTCCCTTCCTCCCTGCTGATGTGCTCCGATTCCCTCCAGTGAGGAGGCCTGACAAGTGCAATGCAGCTCTTCCTGCGTCGGCAGCCAGTACCCTGCAGGCTGCTGCCCTCAGAGTCTTGTTGGTGGCACAGGGAGAGCATTTTGTTCCTGTTCTGCCACTGCCAAGTAAGCAAAGGACTCCAAACTGAGGTGGCAGTGGGGGACTCTTTTCATTTTGTTGGAGAGGCTCCTTCTGTAGCTGGCAAGCAGCCACCGGAAGAAGAGAAACAGGTCCAGGGGACTGCAGTGTTGGAGGGAGATGGTAGCCTAGAGCTGCCCCCAAGTGCTCTGCCAGAAGTAGAACCTCCCACCTTGCTCTTGTGGCCTCTCTCTCACATACCAAATAGCCTAACATCTCCCTGGCAGCTCCTATGCAGGTGCTTGGCAGTTTGATGGTCTCATTCACAGCACCAGAAGTGCTGTCCTCAAGCAACCCCAAGAGAGATGGGGCAGTGAAGCTGTAGCCTGGCATGCTGGGCAACTCCTTGGCTCCTGCTGCGTGGCCTTGCTAAAGGGGCAAGGGGGAATGGGGAGGCTGTCCAACATCATCAGACTTTCTCCTCCCACAAGCCTGCTGTGGGCAAACTTGGCAAAGCAGGTTCTCTTACGGGTTGGGAGTGTGGGAGGAGGTCTTGGGGCAGTTGGGGTTGAGCTCTTTAGCTAAAGGTCTGGACCAAACTTCTATCTTCTCCAACTTTTCTGCATCTGACAGAAGTTTTTAAATGGCTTCTGCATTCTTCCTGAATTCTCAGCTATTTAAAAAAAACCCCAAGGACAAGGTGTGAATTATTTCAGGCCTTGGGTCTAAAATGTTACCCATTTTGAATTAAAAAGTACTCTTAGAGGCCTGCTGGCCTCCTTGTCATTGTCTGGGCATTTTTCCGATGTTGTATGTGCATGTACCCAGTGATGCAAAGGCTCCATTCCACTTGTGCTTACCAAAGCAGAAGACTGGTCATTTTCTACTCTGAGAAGTCTGTATCCTAGAAAGGTTTTGCACTAGCTGGCTTTTATTAGTTTTATTTTTTTTCTAATTTGGAGTTTGTCAAGATGGTCAATAAAACAAATGTTCCTGGTTACCTGCTCTGCAGGTTGATCTGAATTCTTCTTGTTCCAGCCCTCAACAGCAGCCAAGAGCACTCGGGGCAGGGGGCTACCCAAATGGTGTCATGCAGCTGCTGTCATCGTTGGGACCCTTGTGAAGAGTTTCCTGAGCATAGGCGCACAGGATCTGCTTGTTCTCTTAACCAAATTGCCTTTGTGAGGTGAATTAGAGTAACAGATGCTCCTGTTTGTTGCTGTAGCCCCTTCGGCAGAGGGAAGAGAGTGGTGGAGGAATGACACAAGAGGCTGCCAGTCCTTACCTTGCTGAGCAGAGCTGCGCTGCTTCAGACATGCAGCTGTGCTTCAGGCAAGAACTTGCAGAAGGTGGTGGTGGTCCTTACGTGCTGCCTTGTGCTGCAGTACTTTGGGTTTGACTTGCAGGTTGGCTGTGCAGATGGAGTTGTAAGCATTTCACGTACGAAATGGGGATAGATATCTCAAGCTTGTTGGGATGCATGAGCTCTCTTCCATAGCAGTGTCAGCATGGGCTGCAGGGAAGGGGATGACACATGTTTGTCTGAGTAGCACCAGCAGAGAAGTACCAAGCTGAGAATAGTCCATGTTTTCCATTCAGCCACTTGCAGCCTTGCCATGTGTTCTTGGTGCATCTAAAACGATGAAATCCAGTACTGGCTACCCAGGCTTGCCTGCAGCTTTCTTTGCCTTTGCTGCCAGGAAAGGCTGCCAGGAAGTCTGAGGTGCAAATAAACCCCAAATCCTTTCCTGTTGAGTGCTGCAAGACTGAGCTGCCCCCTCAGGGACTCCTGGAGGGGCTATGCTGCTCCGTCTTGCCCAGCATGGTTATAACCGTGCTGTGCAGATGGAACCACCAGGCTTTCTGTACCTAAAATGTTGACCTGAATGTTTGGTGTGAATTGTTTGACCTGAAAGCTTTATTCATAACGTGTCTGTGTGCTCTCCTGTCCTCGTCCCTGCAAATGCAGGGGCTGCTGTAGGAGCCCAAGTGCTGCACTTCTAGTTCTCTGATCAGTGGAAACAAAATTTGTTGTAATAGTATCTGGGATGGGCAGGAGGCTGGAGTGTGTAGCACGTCCAGAGCTCTGCTGGGAGGGCCAGGTTGTAACAGGCAGTGATGGCACCATTGGCAGCACCCTCCATTCTGCTGGAGAAGCTGGTGGCTCATGGCTTAGACAGGGGTGCTCTTAGCTGGGTTAAAAACTGGCTGTGTGGTCGAGCCCAGAGAGTTGTGGTGAACAGAGTTAAATCCAGTTGGTGACCAGTCACAAGTGGTGTTCCTCAGGGCTCAGTTTTGAGGCCAGTCTTGTTTAATATCTTTATCAATGACCTGGATGAGGGGATTGAGGGCACCCTTAGTAAGTTTGCTGATGACACTAAATTGAGTGGGAGTGATCTGCTCGAGGAGGCTCTGCAGAGGGATCTGGACAGGTTGAGTCAATGGGCTGAGGTTCACCAAGGCCAATGCCAGGTCCTGCCTTTTGATCACAACAACCCCAGGCAATGCTACTGGCTTGGGGAGGAGTGGCTGGAAAGCTGGCTGGCAGAAAAGGACATGGGGGTGCTGGTGGACATCTGGCTGAGTATGAGCCAGCAGAGTGCCCAGGTGGCCAAGAAGGCCAAGGGCATCCTGGCCTGCTTCAGAAAGTGTGGCCAGCAGGACTAGAGAGTGATCACTCAGCACTGGTGAGGCCACACCTTGAGTATTGTGTTTAATTTGGGGTGCCACAGGATAAGACAGACACTGGGGTGCGGGAGTGAGCCCAGAGAAGGGCAGCGAAGCTGGTGAGGGGTTTGGAGAACAAGTCTTACAAGGAGCAGCTGAGGGATCTGGGGTGGTTTAGTCTGGAGAAGAGGAGGCTGAGGGGGGACCTTATTGCTCTCTACAACTACCTGAAGGGAGGTTGTAGTGAGATGGTGTTGGTCTCTTATCCCAAGTAATTAGTGATAGGACAAAAGGGAATGGGCTTAATTTGTGCTGTGGGAGGTTTAGATTGGATATTAGGAAAAGATTCTATACTGAAGAATCGTGAGGCCCTGGAACAGACTGCCCAGGGTGGGGGTAGAGTCACCATCCCTGGAGGTGGTAAAAAAACATGTAGATGTGGCACTTCAGGACATGGTTTAGTGGTCATGATAGCATTGGGTAGATGGTTGGACTTGATGATCTTGGAGGCCTTTTCCAACTTTAATAATTCTGTGTTTCCCCCCTTTTCTAGACCAGTCCCTGTCCCTAGTCTGAGACGGCAGCAGGACCAGAGGTCTGAGGCACAGCTACATGGTGGCACCTGGAAGCTGCCTGAAGAGCTGCAGCAGTAGATCTGTTGGGAAGCGATGTGCTCCTGAAATGGTCGCATCAGCTGCTGCTGGGTGAGCCAGGGAGCAAGAGGAGGCAGTGCTTCAGAGCCAGGACTAGGGGAGGTAGCAGGAGAAGGAGGGGAGAAAATTTTGTGAGGGAGTCCTTACCACAGGCCTTCCATGAACAGCGTGGTGCTCTAGCAAGCACCTGGACAAGTTCAGGTTGGGCCCCGGGTGTGCGTTCAGGGTGGGTTAGGAGGCTTTTCGTGGGGAGGTGCTTGCAGGACAGCAGTGGGCAGGATAAATCCCTGGGGACAGATGGGGTTTGAAGTCAGCCTGCCAGCACCAGCAGGTTGAGCAGCAACTCCTGTGAAGTGCTAAACCAAAAGAAACCTCTACTGGAGGCAAGGCTTCCCTGCTCCCCTGGGACCTGCAGGGAGATGTGTGGATCTGTGAGGTGGGAGGCTGTGCTGGGTGATTAGGGTGCCTGAAGTGGAGGTGGTGTCTTGCTGCTGCTTGAGGCTCTACAGTTAGAGCATCTGCCTCTGGTAGGAATGTCCCTAACCTTTAGACTGCCTGGTTTCCTGCTGTCCCTGCTGCAGTCACACCTTGCAGCTGCAATTGCACCACATAAAGCACTTCAGAGCCCACTGAATTTTTAGGTTTTTTTTTTATATGAAGTGGGCAAGGCTGGCCAGAGACTCCAGTGTGGTTTCTTTCTAGAGTTAGCAAATGCTGCTCCCCTCAGTCCCCTGGAGCCAGAGAGATAGGGAGAAGAGGGACACTAGTTCAAAAACCTGTTATCTTGGCAAGATCACCAGAACTGATGTACAAATGGAGTGAGACCAGAGGATCCAGTGTTGGATCCTGCTGTTTGTGAGTCTGAAGTCCTCTTCGCTCACTGTGCTGCTTTTACAACCCTGCTTAGTCAGGTGCAGGATGGTCTCTTGCCTTGCAGGGCTGCCCTTTACCCTGTGTTTAGGCACGGAGAAAGATGAGCAGCAATTCCTCTTGTGTTTTGCTCTTGGTGTATTGTCTGGTGCACAGAAGTAAAGGACGTAGGACAAGGTGTTGGGGTAGTGAGGAAGAAGCTCTTTACCCAAGAGTGGTGGAGCACTGGAACAGGGTGCCCAGGAAGGTGATTGAGGCCTCATCCCTGGAGACATTCGAGGTGAGGCTTGACAGAGCTCTGAGCACCCTGCTCTAGTTGAGGCTGTCCCTGCTCTCAGCAGGGAGGTTGGACCAGATGACCTCTAGAGGTCTCTTCAACCCAGACATTTCTATGTTTCTATGAATATTGCTCATGTTCCCCAAAATTTGTCCAGTTTTGGACACAATTTTTGCATAGCAGATGTTCCTTCTGTCTCCATCTTCCATAGTCTGTAGTCAGACCTTGTTCCAAGCTTGTATTTGTTTCTAGCCAGGAAGTTGGTTATCTTCTTTAAATAGGAACGTGAGGAAAAAAATCTAATGTTGAACAGCAGTTGGAAGGCTCGGTGTAGGAGGTAGAAGAGCAACATATGGGCTCACTGAGATAAGCAGAGATGAGCACAGTATGGAAATGGCAAGGTGGTAGCAGTGAGGGAGAGGGAGGTTGGAGAAGGTTGGAGACTAGCACAGAACAAGCAGAAAAACATAAGTGAATTAAATTGAATACAAAGAAAGGCACCTCAAGCCTAAGGGGTGGGAGGAGGATTGGAATCCTATCTCTGCTGCTTCTTTGCCTCCAGCTTGATGCAGTCATTTTTAAAGTATCTTTATAGCTGTGCTCTTCCTGCTGGTTTCTGGTTGTACTTCAGTTCTCCCACCCAGCGGCTTTGGAGCCCTTGACTCAGCTGCAGGGGTGCTCTGAGGGCTTTGCCTGGTGAGGTGTCTGGCTGGGCACACACGCAGCTGTATCTCCCAGTTTTCCCAGTTGAGCTGGGCTGTGCAGCCCTCTGCACTTAAAATGCAGCTTTGCCTTTAGTCCCACTGCCCTTCTCCAGGTGACTCCCTTCAGGGAAGGAACAGCAGCTCCCTGCCGTAGATGGGGGACCCATGTTCCCCAGTTTGAGGGTGCCATGGTGTTAGAGTTGTGGAGGGAGAAAAGCAGAGCAGCTGGTGGGACTTGTGCTGGGAGGTGGGGCGGCCTTCTTGATGCCCACAGGCTGGTAGTGGGGTCCTTGTTCCCCCACCACGTGCTCAGCAGAGGTGGCTGCCGTGGCTCTTGGAAGGGAAGCAAGCAGTTCAGTTTTCTGGTGAATCCTCACCTCAGTTTATTGAAGTGGCTCACTGGAGGTTGAAGGAAGTAGGAGGTGGCCTGGCTGTAAGTGGCAGCTGCCAGAGTATGCTGTGGAAGCTGTACCTGCCCAGGAACACCTGCCCTGAGCTTTCTGTGGTTGATCATTAAATGCTCAGGCTTGTTTGCCAAGTCATGAGATATATTTGCTTGTTTTTATCAGCTAAAGCACTATGAAGACTCAGATTTTTGTCTAATTTGTTACAGCTCCTGCAACAACTTCCCCTGGCCTGCACCAGACAGGGCCTCTATTTTCCCAAGCAAAAGCCAGTGCAGTGCTGTGGTTGTGTCCCGTGATTTTGGGTGGTGCAGCCAGAAAAGTGCTGGTGAGCAGGCTCTGCTTTACTGGCCCCCATAGCAATGTGATCTGCCTGGCCTCTGCTGTGCCCTCTTCACCCAGCTTGTGGGCACCTGAAGGTGTCACCTCTCTCCCACAGCTGAGTTGACCTAAACCACAGAGAGGAGCTGGATACAACTGTATAGTCCCCGTTTGCTCAGGAAATGCAGGTGGTGGTGTTCTGCCCACTACAGCTCAAGGTTTGTATAATACCAGCCCCCCCACCCCCAGTTTAGGGAAGCTCTGAGGAGCACGCCAGCTGTCAGTGGTACATCTGCCACCAATGCCTCTGGCAGGGTAGATGAGCAGCCAAGGCAGAGAGAACATGCTGCGTGTTGAAATGTGACAGCACAGTTTTAGGGAAAAAAAAAAAATCAATAAATGTAGATTTTGTACCTATTAAAACAGCAGCATCTCCACCCAGCAAAAGGGTGTTGGGGGGGGAGTTGGCAGTGACAGCAAGGGGGGGATACTGAGGTTACCCAGGACATGTTTGCTGCCTGGGAGTGTGATCCACCTCTAGCTTAAGATGGGAGAAGAAACACTTTGAGCATTTCACTTGTGCTTTTTGTGTGTGGTTTCCCTCGTGTACACCTGCATGCGCCTGCACCCAGGGTTTCTGTAAGCCCAGCAGGCCTGAGGGGCCCCAGCACCTTTCAGCCTGGATCTTGCTGACCCACGGGTGCTACTGGGGCCTCGGTGGAAACTAAGGCAGCAGCACTGCTCCATCTTCCCCAGGTAAGCACTGCACCTGCTTCTGTGGCTCTTAGCCAGGGCTGAGGGCATCAGCCCCTCCTTGAAGGTATTCAGATGCCTTGTGGCCCCTCTGCTAGGACAGGAACCCCCCTCTCTGCCCGGGGCTGGTGACATGCTGCCAGCGAAGCCCGGGCTGTGGCTGTTGGGCAGTGCTGGGTGTGGTGAAGTAGCGCTGCCCCCCCAGCCCTCCGGGCTGAGCTGCACTCAAGGGAGGGAAAGTGGGCTGAGAGTAGGTTCCTAGGACTGCTCAGACGTGTCCTGCAACCACCTTCTCGATGTTCTGGACCACAGTGACCTCTGAAGGCAGCTGCCTCCTTGAGCAACAGCTGCTGGTTGTCATTGAAGTAACAAAATGGAAGCCTGGATGTCTTGGTATAAATTTTAATAGTAAAAAATTATCATCTCCTATGGCCATGGGAATTTTGATGTTTACAAAGTGTCCTCAAGCCCCTGAAAGCAACTTTTGCATAGCACTTCTGTCAGCTCCTCCTGCATTATGCAGCCTCCCAAAAAGCCTTCACTTACCCTCCAGTGTCTCTGCTCCAGTCTCCTCCCACCCACCTCCCTTAGATTCAACGTGTGACAAAAGAACTATGAGAGCACTTCACACCCAACCCAGCAGTGGGTGGTGAGAGCATTTGAAAAAGCTGAAGCTGCATCGTAAGGCAGAGATCACTGTCAGGGGGGCAGGGACAGCACCTACCCCGTGTTATTTAGATTATTCTCAACACGTTTCTGCTGGATTATGTATTTTTATGTATCTCAAGAAAGTGGTGCATAACTCCTGGTATAGGTGGAGAATATACAGCAGTAGAGAACGGGAATTGTAAATTCCCAGTCTCACAACAAAGCCTTTATTCTTACATCTGCTGCAGGGCTTTCTGTGGGGAAAGAAGCTGTACTGACAAGAATCCAGTATTCAAAGAGTTGTTTTGTTTTTTTTTTTAATAAAATACTATCATGTTCATATCTATACAAATAATTATTACAACTATTAAACAAAGTATTACATTTAACAATAGAAATCTCAGAACTCTGAACAAGATCATGATTTGGAATATTTACACCTGAATGCAACACGTTTGTAAAAAGATGTCAAAATAAAGAGAACAAGATCTTATTTACAAGTGGAAGATGATGTTCCTGTTCATTCATTATCGATTTCTACTGCAGAGTTCCTTTTTCCCATTACAAAATAGTAAGGACTTTCCACTGGGGCTGCATCCAAGTAATTTACAGCTGTACAAAACAGAAGCACAGTGGAAAACTCTGGACTGAATATAAATAATTTACATTATGGAGGGCAACAGCATCTTTGATTAATCTCCTGTGGCAAAATCCATCTTTGCTTCCTTCCTCCCAGGGAGGAGGCAGGAACAGAGAGGGGGTAGGAGCGAGCTTGGTTGGTTCCCATCTGTGATTGCTGAAGCAGCAGCACATATTGCAAACTTGGAAAATACTTGTGGTGAGGCAGCAAGAAATGCCTTTTTAATAATATTTTTTTTTTTTTAGACTTACCTCATAAAAAGTGGTGTCAGCAAATAATAAATGGCTTTGTGTAACCAAGCAGGGCTTGTTCCCAGAGAGAAGATGGGTTTGCATTGTCTCTACCTCTGCTAAATCTTCCACCAGGTTACAGAAGAACGTGCTCAGAGAGTAACCAGGGGGCATAAAATGTTGGTGCTTTGAGGTTTTGGATTTACTCTGGGGCTCAGAGAGGTGGCAGGAGGTTGGAAACGCTCTCACATGGAAACCCTCCTGCCGGCTGGCTGGCTGTGGGCAGGGGCAGCAGCAGAAGGGAACAGCAGCAGCAGGTAACTTGGGTTAGGTGGTGGTAAAGAACGGAGCTCCTCTCACTGCGGCACGAAACACCACAAATTTGAGTGATTTGGTAGAGCGAGATTCAATGCTCTACTCTCTCTTTCCAGGCAAAGTGAGATCATTAGTAAAGTGATGAGCATGAAACTTATTTGGGGACTAGCAGAAGAGCACAGCTCTTAGCACCGCTGCCTACACTTGGCCAGCCAGAACCAGCTTGAGTTTGTGACCAAGTCTTTGAGCCAGGACTGCACCCAGCACTTCTGAATAAGGTGAAAAGACAACAGGAGATCAGAAATAATGAAACGACCCCTATTCTCCAGTACCACCCTCCCTCTGCAGTTGCCTTGATTTGTCTCCTGCACCAGCACCCTAGTCACCAAGCTCAGCAGCAGCGCGGCTGTAAAGTACAGTGGGAAATCTGTGCAAAATTCAGGAGGCTCCGTACTAGCACAGCGGAGGTTTGGGTTTTCCCAGAGAGCTGCTCTTCCCCCTGGGCAGCAGCGTAGTGACTGGGGCTGGGAGCAGGGACTGGAAAACATTCCAGTAAGGCTCAGCCCCCAGCTCAACCCACTTCATTTCTTAGTTTCCTTAGCTGTTCTTAAACGAGGTCCTTCCTTTCTCTCGGTACAGAGATGCTAATAGCTCACCGGTTTATTGCCTGCTTTCAGCACAGCCTGGCTCTCCTGTTATTCTCCTAGGCTTCTTACAGGATTACTCAAGGACTACGCCGGCACAGCACAGTCCAGCCCTATACCCTTGGTTATTGTTTGTGGAAGTCATTTAGCCCCCCCTGAAAGCCACAGCCCGAGGCTGCCCTCAGCTGGGGCAGTCCTGCCCTAGAGGTAGTGCTGAACCTTTTCCTTCTGCTGCTTACTTTGCTAAATTAAGCTATACTGAGGTTGGTTTTTTTTTTCCTTCCTTCAAAGCCAAAACAAACCCGTGCTTGGTATAAGTAACCTTCAAAAAAGTATCATGGAAGAGAAAATGCCATCCTTGGGCTAAGAAATTGCAATTAAACTCACAAAATCTCTTCCAAATACAGCTCAAAAAACCCCCCAAGGGAACTGGTAATTGCTAGGCAATTCTTAGGTGAAAAAGATAAAGTGGGAGTTGTCATAGAGGCTTGCTTAAAAAAAAGGTATTTGTTTGTCAAATTGTTATTGTAACAAGTAAAACAAAGTCATTTGATCTGCAAAACTTTCCCCTCCTCCTCCCCACCTTCCTTAACATCTCATCAACCTGGTATCTAAACACAACAGCTTCAATGTAGGGGAAGTGAAAAAGAAAAGAGAAAAAGAGAAAAGAAAGAATAGTTTCCACTCAGTGGCAGAGGTGTTGCAATCACTCATCCTGAGAGCAGAGCCCAAAGCCCTGGGAAGGGGACAGGGGTTGGAAGCTGAAACACAGAC
Organism: Chloroceryle amazona; assembly: GCA_027560015.1. Classification (NCBI taxonomy): domain Eukaryota; kingdom Metazoa; phylum Chordata; class Aves; order Coraciiformes; family Cerylidae; genus Chloroceryle; species Chloroceryle amazona. The sequence continues at coordinate 1,332 of JANHFX010018979.1, read as the reverse complement.
CTGTCCGTGGGTCTGAAAGCCCTGACCTGCAAGTCGCGTGGCCAGTGTGGAACAGCAGGGGGGAGTCGTTTATGGTAAAGGGGCAAACCAAGACGCTTTCATAATTAAAAACCAACAAAAATTGCTTAAGATCTAATTTCCTTTCTTTTGATGTGAAATACCCAACCTGTCTATCCCCTCTTCTTCCCCGAGGTGTATGAGCATGACCATGGGAGAAGCTGAAATCTGTGGCAAACCCCCAAGCTGCTTTTAAACCAGGGGAGCTGGCCAGATTCAGCATTCAAAGACCAAGCTTTCACAGTCAGTTACATCAAAAGCCTGCACCACAGAGCCGATTTTTCTTTAATTAAATTGGTCTGAAAGCATCAGCAGTGCAAATATCAGAATCAGGACAAATACACAGCTAAGAAGCTCTTGCCGAGCATTCTGCCTACCCTTCTTTTCCTTCCCAATCCCACACCAACACCAGGGGATCACTTTGCATCACTTATGGCACAGAAAAAGACTCAGCAGGGGGTTGAACAGAAATTGCCATGTTCAAAGACCGTAATGAAATAATATTCCTCCATCCTGGGTTCAGCAGGTTTCAGAAAGACATAGTCCTGGGAAGGATGACAAAGCAGCATGGTGATGACGCAGGAATTGCCACTCCCTGTCACGGCAACGTGAGGGACAGTCCTCCAGCAAAGCCTGAGGGTCACCTGGTCATTACTTTTGAGCCACACACCACAAAACGGTGCAGTTCCCACAAAATCATAATAGGCTCTGTCTGACTAACGTGCCTGTGCTGTGGTTACCTGCACTACAGGTATCCCGGGAACAAGGTTGCTGAAACTGGTTGTCTTTGTCAAAAGGAAAGAGGCACATGAAAATTACTGACACAGTTACTGCCTCTCTGGAAAATTATGTACATTTAAAAAAAACCAACAAAACAACAGCAAAAAAATCCCACAAAATCACAGCTGCCATATTCTAGTGTGAATATTCAGGTCCACGTTTAACCTTGATATAATACCAGTGAAGTTAACAGTGAAGGGAGAGAGGAGAGGAAGAGGGAGAGGAGAAGAGGAGATTTCAGTTGGAAAGGACCTACAACAATTATCTACTCCAACTGCCTGACCACTTCAGGACTGACCAAGTTAGAGCATGGTGTTAAGGGCACTGTCCAAATGCCCCTTAAAACACTGACCATCAACCTCTCTAGGAAGCCTGTTCCAGTGTTTGACTGCCCTCTTGGTAAAGAAATGCTCCTTAGTGCCCAGTCTGGACCATTCCTATGCGTCCTGTCACTGGATCCCAGGGAGAAGAGACCAGCACCTCCCTCTCTACCAC